>JAJIBD010012224.1:0-55945 GCA_021461705.1 Cryptotis parvus
ACATTGCCATGCTATAGTTCAGATGAAAATGCGCCACCTGACTGCAACCATCATGAAACAGCAGATGAAAGAAAATGATGAATGTTCTGGTCTTTGAAAGGGAGTGGGAGCCGGGTTCCTTAAAATAGTCAAAAGCATAAAAACGAAGATAGTGGGAACAGTCTCAATCTAAGGGACCCAAGAACTGGGTGATCCAGAGCTGATCCTGTCCCAAAGAAGGAAAACACTATAAAGGGTGTTACTGAGTCAACTAAAAAAATGAAACAGAAAGAGTAAAAATTGGCTAAGGCATTGTAGCAGGGCAAACTCAGTAAACTTAAGTACTAAACTGTGGTTATATAATATCTCTATTACTAGGAAGTATTATCAGAAGAATCTAGGAGGATTGGGTGACCACACTTGTTATTTTCTCCCAAATGCTTCTAGAGAAAGTGGGCGGGAAGGAGTACAGAAAGTCAGGCACTGGTCTCTCATGCAGCTGGCCTAGCTTTGGTCTCTGGCTCCCTGAGCCCTGCCAGGTGTGATTCCTGAGTGCAGAACCAGGAGTAAAACCTCCTTTCAAAGAAAACAGAAAAAGTATGACATGTGGACATTGTTTAAAGCCTGTTGGAGCTGAGTTGGTGTCCCCAACTGATATTGGGGTCTGGCAGTGTCCCTGGCTGCATTTGGGGCTGATGGCCATTCTCCGTGGCCAATGGACAAAGAAGCATAACAACCAGTTCTAGAAAATCTAAGGCTTTAATTTTTTTCCTCTCACTCCTAACCCCAACTAACTCCACACACCCCACCACCAAGTCTAATCAATTCTGCCCAAGATATATGCTTTACAGAAGGCTGGTGGCAGGGAGTAAATCAAAAGGCAACCCTGAAACAATGAGGCAAGAAAAGGCTTCCCTTACCCCAGGCAAAATCACCAGGGGGCCATGCCCCAGCTCCTGGGGCTGGTAAACAATCATTTCAATAATATTTCTAGTAATTTTTTGTATAAACACAGTAAGAGAGTCACTTGTCACTTGTCTTCCCGTTGATCATCAATTTGCTCAAGTGGCCACCAGTAATATCTCCATACATCCTGTCACATGCTAGTGTAGCCCAAGGGCATCTGCTGGCTCCAGGAACATAAAGAGCCTCAAGCCATTCCATCAGGTCACGGGAATGAGGTCTATAATTGTTACTGGTATTTGGCAAGTCAAATATGACGAGGGTAGCTTGCCAGGTTCTGCCATGTGGGTGAGATACTCTTGTAGTCACTCTAATCTCGAGCACTGTACTGTGCTACAGTAAGAGAGACAGACATTTATCTACACCCGGGATTAAATTTATAAGCTAACCTTACCTGGGGAAATCGTGTCATATAGCCCAGATGACAACCCCTACACCAGAATGATCATTTCCAATCCCTTCAGGGTCCTATTGATCGACTGCTTATCTTTGGGTCAGAATAAAGCTTGCCCCATGACCTTGCTCTCAGAACATTGTACTAGACCCTTAATTCGTCCCATAACCAAGCCAGGGTAATTTAACTCACTGTTGCTTGCCCTGGATCTATCCAGTCCCACACTGGGACCCTCCTTTTGAGGTGTAAGGAACTAGAATCAATCTAAGGACATCTTTCCAGTTAAGAAATATGATGAATGTGAAGGAGTAACTAATTCAGAGTTAAATAACTCATAAATGCATTACCTTAACTGTCTTCCTGTGTCTAAAAAAAAAAAATCTCCTGTACTAACATAAACATATGTAAAGGGCATGCAGGAAAGAGAGAAGCAACCTGTCATTTACAATACAAAGCCCAGGGTTCACAAGGAGGGTTGTGAATAAAGAATAATCCAACAAAGGCCCACAGAGCTAACTGTCATCTCTAGACAGACAGCAGAGATACAGGTCACTAACATCAGTAATATGAAGTTAATGCCCCTCGGGAGTAGACCTAACTTGAAGTGGACTCAAAAAATGGTTAAACTGGAGCCATTTAGTTTTTGGATCATACCAGCAATGCTCAGGGGTTACTCCTGGCTCTGCCCTCCTGGCGGTGCTTTGGGGGACCATATGGTATGCTGGAGACTGAACCCAGATCAGCCGCATGCAAAGCAGACACCCTCCCCACTGCACTATTGCTCCGCCACCTGACTCTACATTTTTTTTTAAGTATTTTATTATACCACCGTGAGATATACAAATAAAAAGATATACAATTAAAAAGTTCATGTTTGGGTTTTGGTCATACAGTGTTTCAGCACCCGTCCCTCCACCAGTGCCCATCTCCCACCACCAACATCCCCGGTTCCCTCCCCCCTTCCCCAGCCCTGCTCCATGGCAGGTTCTTTGTTTCTTTCCCTTTCTCTCTCTTTCTCTTTTCCTTCCCTTCCAGACTATGGATTACAGAACATACATTAAAAGGTTGTCATTTGTATCCTTTTGCCTCTATTTAATGCTCAGTTCTAGGTTGGCATTAGTACCCTCGACTATTGTTAGCCCCCTGTTCCATTTTCTGTCTTACCTAAACTCTGACTCCCACACGTTTGTGATAATCTCCACCTTTGACAAGACCTCCTGATATATGTTTCACTTGACCTTGGATATTGGTATCATAATATGTACATATATATTTATGCCATGCAAATAAATGCAGTCATTCTGTATCTGTCTCTCTCCTTCTGGCTAATTTCACTCAACATAATCTTCTCCATGTCCATCCATTTATAGGCAAATTTTATAACTTCATTTTTCCTAACAGCTGCATAGTATTCCATTGTGTAGATGTACCAAAGCTTCTTTATCCAGTCATCGATTTTCGGGCACTCTGGTTGCTTCCAGATTCTGGCTATTGTGAATAATGCTGCTATGAACATAAAAGTAGGGATGGTGTTTCCGCTTCGTATTTTTGGTTTCCCAGAGTAGATTCCCAGGAGTGGTATGGCTGGGTCAAATGGGAGTTCAATTTCTAGTCTTTGGAGGAAAGTCCATATTGTTTTCCAGAAAGGCTGTACCAGCCGGCATTCCCACTCAACAATGGATGAGTGTCCCCTTTTCCCCACATCCACGCCAGCACTTGTTATTCTTGCTCTTTTGAATATGTGCCAGTCTCTGTGGTGTAAAGTGGTATCTCATTGTTGTTTTGATTTGCATCTCTCTGATGATTAGTGATGATGAGCATTTTTTCATATGTTTTTTGGCCATTCGAATTTCTTCCTTGCTGAAGTTTCTGTTCATTTCTTGTCCCCATTTTTTGATGGGGTTGTTTGTTTTCTTCTTGTAAAGTTCTACCAGTGCCTGATATATCCTGGATATTAACCCCTTATCAGATGGGTATTGGGTGAATATTCTTTCCCATTCTGTGGACTGCTTTTGTATCTTAGTCACTGTTTCTTTTGAGGTGCAGAAGCTTTTCAGTTTCATGTAGTCCCATATGTTTATCTTTTCTTCTAGTTGCTTTGTTAGTGATGTTTCACCTTTGAAGATGCCTTTAGCTTCAATGTCGTGGAGGGTTTTTCCTATATTTTCTTCAATGTACTTTATGGATTCAAGTCTGATATTGAGATCTTTAATCCATTTTGATCTGATTTTTGTGCATGGTGTTAGACACAGGTCCAAATTCATTTTTTTACACGTTGCTGCCCAGCTTTCCCAACACCACTTGTTGAAGAGGCTTTCCTTACTCCATTTTAGACTCATTGCACCTTTATCAAAGATTAAATGATCATGTGTTTGAGGTTGGGTCACCTGACTCTACATTTAAGAATCACTTGTACAAGAGAGAAGCTGAGTTCAAGATCAGGCATGCGGGACTCAGCAACTACGTCAACAAGGTTATTTAGGGAGCCTGGACTCAGGCCACCTCCCCCCAACTTGGCTCCCTCCACAAAGGCTTGCGGTCCCCTCCCAGAACTGCTGTTTGGGCTCTTGGCTGGACACCAGGTATTCTGGTGCAGGGCAGAGTCTCTGCCTGCCCACCCTGTGCTATATTGATGGGATGTCTTGGAGTGGGTACAGGTTTTTTGCTACTTGGCCTTTCCTCCACCAGGCTCCCAGAAGTCAGAAAATCTCATTCAACACAACCACAGTTATCCTCTGGTCCGGACTCCACAGCTGGACACAGCCTGATATCCATGACATGTGAGTTTTATCTCAAAATCTGGACTCCACAGCTGGACACAGCCTGATATCCATGACATATGAGTTTTATCTCAAAATCTGGTATACCACAAATGTGTGGGAGTCATAGGCTAGGTAAGACAGAATAGGAAACAGTGTGCTGATAATTGTTGAAAATGATGATACCATCTGAGAACTGAGCTTTGAATATAGATAAAAATATACACATGATAACCTCTAAATGTATGTATCATAATCCACAATGTCTAAGAAAGGGAAGCAAGGAGAGAGAGAGAAAGGGGGGAGAAAGAGAAAGAGAAAAAGGAGATAAAGAACTTACCATGGAGGCAGGGTGGGGGATGAGGGGGGGAAGTGGGGACATTGGTGGTGGGAAATAGACACTGAAGAAGGAATGGGTGCTGGAACACTATGACAGAAACTCAAACATGAACATCTTGTAATTGTATATTTCATGGTGGTATAATAAAATACTTTAAATAAATAAAATAAAATACTGTCTCAGAGAGAGAGAGAGGGCGAAAAGAGAGGAGAGAGAGAGAGAAGTGAAAATTGCCTGCCATAGATGCAGGCTGGGGAACGGGGATATCATGGGACATTGGTGTAGGGACATTGGCACTGGTGGAGGGATAGGTGCTGGAACACTGTATGACTGAAACCCTAATATGAACACTTTTGTAACTGAATATCTCACGGTGGTATAATAAAAAATTAAAAATAAATAAATAAAAATTTAAAAAGACAATCACTTGTGGTGGGGCTTAGGGGAACACATGGGATGCTAGGGTTCAAACCCGGATAGGCTGCAGAGCAAGACAAGTGCCCCATACACCGCACTGCCTTTCCAGTACGCGAAGTATTCATGTTAAAAAGCACTTCCAGGGATATGGATAAACCCCATTCTCTGGATCCACACCCACCACCCCTCCATGCTCTTTCTCTACACTTGTCACTGAAAGTCTATCAGAGCTCTTGGGAAGTTTCCCCCCTTTATTACATGGGAACTTTGGAGAATTAATAAGAGATGGGGGAGAGATATACCTTTGGAGTTTTGCCTTTCAGACAGGAAATATGGTATGTCAGCTCTTATTGCATGTTTCTAATTTGCATTTTCTTTTTCTTTTTTGGTTGGGGGGGTCACACTTAGTGGAGCACAGAACCTACTCCTGGCTCTGTGCTCAGGGATTGCTCCTGGCATGGGTGCAGAGATCATATGTGGTACTGGGGATCGACCCTGGACTGCCCGCATGCAAGGCAAATGCTGTACCTGCTATACTATCGCTTCAGCCTCTTGGTTGCTAAATTTTATGTAGGAGAGCATTGTCCAAAGTGTAACTAGCACTGAACCCAATCCTGGAGAAGTCACTGGCTTTGATTGCTATGGAATTACTGTGGCCTCTGTGTAACTTACCAATTGGGAGCTACTTGAAAGTTATATTAATTATAAAATCTCAAATAACTAAAAACCCTGAGCACACACATATTTTCTTTCTTTTTTTTTCCTAATGCAGGGCTAGACAGAAAGGACACTTTCATCCAGCCACTTTGTGTGGGCTCTCTTCCAACATAAGGAACGGAGCACTAAAGAATAACCAAACACAACACTAAAAACATCATTAGCGCGTAGGGGCCCTCTGTCTGGCAGCAGAAATGAGGCCATGCTAATGTAAGAGCGCAATAATGAGGGCATAAAAATGAATACACATCTCTGAGTTTCAACCTTCCAAGGACCCACCAAATTTTCTCTTAATATGCCAACTGGTGACAGAGCTCTGAGGCTGTTGGTGATGGACTGAAAGAGGCACCAGCCAATCATCTGTGTCACCCTGGCTCCAGACTCAGGGCCCAGTTATTTGGCCAAATATGGTTCTAGATGCTATTATACAAAAGGAGGCAATAATCACCTGTGTCGCCCTGGCTCAGTCTCAGTGCCCAGTTACTTGCTCAAATATGGTTTTAGATGCTATTATACAAGAGGGAGAAATAGCCAATCACCTGTGTCGCCCTGGCTCAGACTCAGTGCCCAGTTACTTGCTCAAATATGATTCTAGATGCTATACAAGAGTATCTGTACAAATCCACACAAAGGTTATAGACAAGTGACATTTATAACATCAGAGTTTATGTAAATCATACCTTTCTGATATGGAGGGAACTAGAATCATTAATCAAAATCCCTAATTAAGAAAAGATTAAACTACTGCCACAATGGAGAATTTTGCCAGTGGACTAATTTTTAAAAACTGAGGGATCATGCTTTATGATCCTATAAGTAGGTTAGTGCATTAGCTGCATAGTGTTCCCACAGCACGGTGTGCTGAGCTGAAACACTGAAGGGGAGAGGGCAGAGGCAAAGTACCCAGTACACAGCACATCTGGCCCTTCATGTAGATCCTTGTGCTTTGCTAACAATAACAAATAGGGGATCACCTGGAAGGTAAAGGACAGTCTGCCTCAGATGGTGGCAGACAAATTTTAATTTTTATTGGATTTATAATAGTAGTAATAGGATTCTAGGATAGTGTTAATTATTAATAGTATTAATACTAATAGTATTAACAGCAATTATAATAGCATTAGCATTCATATTTTTAGGATACAATGAAACTACTCTTCCAAGCACCAGAGTGCTCATGCACTGTTTCTATGGTCCTTCCTGTCAACCCTCTACTTTTCGCTAGGCTAGGCAGGGCGAGGCAGAAAGGACACTTTGATCTGGCCACTTTGTGTGGACTCTTGTCCAATATAAGGAACAGTGGTTACCCCTGTCCCACCCCACACACACACACACACTGGTGTGGTATCTACAGCTCTGTGATCTGGATCCAAGGGTCTGTTTTCACTGCTCACTGTCCATTCTTTTGCTTACATATCACATATGATAGAAATCACTCAGTATTTGTTCTCTCTGATTTCATTTTTGTTTTATGGCCACCATCATGTAGTGCTCAGGGTTTACTCCTGGATCTATGCGTAACAATCTCTCCTGGCAGAGCTCAAGAGACCATATGGGTGAAGGAGATGGAACTCAGGTCACATGCATGCAGCAAATGCCTTCCCAGCTACACTATCTCTCCACCTCTTCCTCTGACACATTTCACTTACTCTAACTCCATCTGCTTTATAGCAAAAGGCAAGACTTTCTCCATTCTTACAGCTGACTGGGATCCCACTGTGTATATAGACCATGATTTCTTTACCTGCTCATTAGTTGTTGGGCTCTTACATTGTTTCCAGACCTTGCCCTCCAGTGAAGAGGGCAGCTAATGAGACAAAGCTGAGCCTATTCTCTTTTAAATTAGTTTAGTCTCAGTGTAGATATCCAGGAGCAGAAGCACTGGGTCATTTAGTGGTTGTGATTTTAATTTTTGAGAAAGTCCCCTAAAGGCTGGATCAGACCACATTTCACCAACAGTGAATGTGGTTCCCTTTTCATTGCATCCCTGCCAACACTGTTTGTTTCTAGATGCCATTCTCAGTAGCATGAGGTGATATCTCATGCTCATTTTGACTTTAATGCCCTGGTAATCAGAGACGATGAGCATATTTTTTCATGCATCTGCTGGCCGTCTGTGAGTGTCCTCTCTGAGAGATTTAGTTCATTCCTTGTGGACTCCGCTACCGCAGCTTCTCCTCCCCCAGGTCTGATCTCTCTCGATCTGACCAACCTTAGGAGTCAGGGAATTGCTCGACCCCACAGTTGTGTGTGTCAACTTGTAAATTAAATTAGACTTAAACCAAATTAAATCTTGGTTTCTGTGTCTGTCTTTTTCTCCCCAAGTTAAGATGTATCTGCATTGGTGGGTAGCATAAGTTCACATATGGAAAACTCTGATAGCCCATTAAATATCTCTCTGTGCGGTTCCCTGACAATATCTAGTACCAATAGTACAGAGTGTCTGAGGAAACTTTCAAGAGGAATGTAGGAAGGGGGAAGGAATGAGCCTGAGGTGAGGGCGAGGGCATCTCACCAAACTATGTGTCTGTAATGAATGGAGCACACAGACTTTAGACCGGTTTGGGCACTTTCCAGCTACAGCAGAGGCTGTACTCTGGGGCCAAACCACTCCCCCACTGTGAGCTGAGGCCATACTCCATCCTATTTTCTATAAATAAGGCTTGAACTCATAATCTGCCCCTGCTTGCCTTCCCAAAGACAGGTGAGAAAAAGTCATGTTTCCTCTGCCCAACTACGTGGTTGTGTCTTCTTCTTCTTCTTCTTCTTCTTCTTCTTCTTCTTCTTCTTCTTCTTCTTCTTCTTCTTCTTCTTCTTCTTCTTCTTCTTCTTCTTCTTCTTCTCCTTCTTCTTCTTCTTCTCCTTCTCCTTCTCCTTCTCCTTCTCCTTCTCCTTCTCCTTCTCCTTCTCCTTCTCCTCCTCCTCCTCCTCCTTCTTCTCCTTCTCCTTCTCCTTCTTCTCCTTCTCCTCCTCCTCCTCCTCCTTCTTCTCCTCCTTCTCCTTCTCCTTCTCCTTCTCCTTCTCCTCCTCCTCCTTCTTCTTCTTCTGCTACTACTGCTTCTTCTGCTTCTCCTTCCTTCTTCTTCCTTCTTCTTCCTCCTCCTTCTTCTTCCCTCTCTCCTTCTTCTTCTTCCTCTTCCTCCTCCTCTTCCTTCTTCTTCTTCTTCTTCTTTCTTGCTTCTTCTTCTTTCTTCTTCTTCCTCTTCCTCCTCCTTCTTCCTCTTTTCTTTCTTGCTTCTGCTTCTGCTTCTTCTGCTTCTTCTGCTTCTGCTTCTTCTGCTTCTGCTTCTTCTGCTTCTTCTTCCTCTTCCTCTTCTTTCTTCTTCTTCCTCTTCTTCTTCCCTCTTCTTCTTCCTCTTCTTCTTCCTCTCCTTCTCCTCCTTCTCCTCCTTGTCATCCTCCTCCTTCTCCTTCTCTCCTTCTCCTCCTTCCTTCTCCTTCTCCTCCTCCTTTTCCATATCCTCCTCTTCCTTTTTCTTCCTCCTCTTCTTCCTCATCTTCTTCCTTCTCTTCCTCTTCCTCCTCCTCTTCTTCCTCTTCCTCTTTCTCCTCTTCCTCTTCTTCCTCCTCCTCATCTTCCTTCTTCTTTCAATTATGTTGTTTACATTTTTTTTAAAAGCCATATTACCGTGCTGTGATTTTCCAAGTTATTCATAGTTGACTTTCAAGAACTTCCAGGCAATGCTACAGCACAGATCCCACCACTGGTGTCCATTCCCAGTGGCCCCAGCTTCTATTCACCTCCCAGCCTGCCTCCCTTGACAGGCACATTTTTAAGTATGGTTATTGTACTTTGGGTCTCATAGTTACGGTGTTTTGTAACTGTGGTCCAGATATATACAAATACCTCATATCTCCATCACTCGTGTGCCCAAGCCCCTGACACCTACTACACTCCTGAGTTCTCTTTTATTTATTTTTGCTTTATGGCTCACACCCAGAGATGCTCATGGGTAACTCCTAGCCCTGTACTAGGAATTACTCCTGGCTGTGATCCAGGAATCATATGGGATGTCAGAGATCAAATCTGGGTCTACCGTGTGCAAGACAAGCACCTTACCTGCTGTACAATCTCTCTGGCCCTAGCACTTTTAGGTTTTTAGGTCCTTCCTATAATAATTAAAGAAAAAACCTGAGCAAGCTAGAACTTCCCTTGCAAACACAGAAACCCACAAAGGTAAGAGACGCAAATAAAGAACCAGAACAACAAGCTTTTATGCCTTTTAGATAAGGAAACAATAAATGGGTGAAGAACAAGCAAGACAAAGAGGTTTGGTGCAGGGCAGGGCAGTAAGACTGTGAGGAAAGAACCAACTTAATCTGCACTTCTCAGCGCCAGACTCTGGCAACTTGGGTTCTGCACACCCCTGATCCCAGGAGGCTCCTTTCACGTAAGAAGTTTCTTAGGGGTGGGCCCGTCACCTCTGGGGGGTCCCGGAAGCAGCTGGATGAGACTCGCCCATCACACTAGCCACCATTTTCACTGTCTGGATGCTGGGAAACTGCCTCACGACCAGATTAACAGAGTAAAACCAGTTCGAGCCCAGGTAGGCGGCTCCCAGAAGCGGGAATCACTGGGACTTCATCAGATGGAGTCAGGGTTCGGCCATTCCCCTCTCCATTTTGTTGAGCCTGATGGCCCCACCCATGAGCTGCCTCGGGCCGCCAGTCACAGCATGAAGAGACTCCAAGCGGCTCGGGAGGCTGGAACTCGGCTCGCCCGGGCCCAGCTGTATATGGGACCCACAGGAGGGCAGATGGGTTTTGGGAGTGGGCCCGTCACCTCTGGGGGGTCCCAGAAGCAGCCGGATGAGACTCGCCCATCACACTAGCCACCATTTTCGCTGTCCGGACGCTGGGAAACTGACTCACGACCAGATTAACAGAGCAAAAACCAGTTTGAGCCCAGGTTCCGCGCGCCTTGCGGCAGTGGTCCATTAAAATAGTGAAGACAATGATGTCTTTTAATGCACTGCATTCCACGAGGAGCGGGGGTTTGGCAGGAGGGGGAGATAGAGAGGAGAGAGGTGACGTGCAGAACCCGCCAAGTGGTTGGGGTGTGGGAGGGGGAGGGAGGTGGGGACATTGGTGATGGGAGATGGGTTTGGGTGGAGGGATGGGTGTTGGAGCACTGTGGAGCCAGAGCTCTACATAAGCATCTTTCAATTGTGTGTCTAAAATGGTGTAATGATATTTGGGGGGGGGGAAAATAATAAAATAAAATTAAATCGGAAAAAAAGAAGTTTCTTAGGGGAACCTAAAGGTCAGAGTATCATTTCTGTACCAGCTGTTTCCTTCAGTTCCATTTCAGATCATCTGTTTGCCAAAGTGCCATGTTTGGGGCAGGGAGATATTCAGAACCAGCATCTGATGCCTCCTCACCACTCTGCATCACCATCATCCATGACACCTGATGGGAGATTTGGCTTCTTTAGCTTGACCCTTGGTTATTACCTGCACAAGGGACTGAACTCAAGTCCTCTAACTCTGTCGACTCTGTACTTCTCCAAACAGGTCCCAATGTCTAGTCTCATCCCTAGGCTGCTACTCACTCATGAAAAGCGATTCTGGGCTGTTGACTTTGAATCAAGGGTGGTCTCTTCTCCAAAGGCTGGCGAGGTGCTCTCCACTCCAGGCTCCCTATTTTCTTTCTCTGTGATCTTACCTCCTTCTCTTATCTGTTGCTGCAGTCAAGTGTATTTGCTTGTGGCGCTCCCAGGGATTGCATGCTTTAGCTGCAGTGCTCACAGATGCTTTGTTGAGAGCTGCCGCCATTACAAGATGGTGCCCATATCCGGAGCTGTTGAAGTGGTAAAATAAGCCGCTGATACATTGTTGCATAACAGGTTATGTAACGGATGGATCTGCCCTACCGCTCAGCAACTGCCGTGTCCTATCAGTAAGTGACACGAAAAAAAAAAAAAAACGTTACTGTATCTGGTATAACCGTTGATTCTTAAAGGTATATAAGTGTATGCATTTGGTTCCGTTTTGCCCTCTCTGCCTGACATCTATCACTAAAAGCTGCACCCTAATAAAACTGTGTGAAGAAGAAATCCTTGCTTGTGTGGTGATTCTCTTCGCTGGCGAAGGCTCGCCTCAACTGGTGCCGAAACCCGGGAAACTCGCAGGCGCCAGTAGGCAGAGGGCCGAAGAGGATTTCAGAACTTCCACAGAGGGTGGTCGACGTCGGTAAGTTCCCTTAGTATGACGGGACTGTCTGTCCCCGAAATCTGCTTTCTTTTAGGAATTATTGTGCTGTGCCTGTTTTGCCTTTGTCTCCCCTTTGTGTCCCTTTGTTCTCGCCTACCGTTTTTTGGCCAGCCGGTGACCCGTTCGGATCGCCTTTACGCTCTTTTTACTGCGGTGACACCTGACCATGGGGCACGGACACAGCTCACAGTGTGACCTGTTTGTGCAGCCAGTGCAAGCCATTTTAAGGCAAAGAAAATTAAAGATCAATTCTTCCACAGTTCATAAAGTCCTAAAGGACATCGATAAAAATGCACCATGGTTTGCTAGTTCAGGCGATCTCACTGTCCCCTGTTGGGAGAAATTGGGCAGGGACTTAGAAAAGGCCAAATTGGAAGGACATCTTGGACCGGGCACATTTCCCTTTTTGAAATTGCTCCGCTCCTGTCTACAGGAGGGCAGAGGCTCTGAGCCTCTTAAAGAGGGACGTAGGGTACTTATGGATTATCAGGACAGTGCTACTAACACGGAGGAACAAAAGAAAGCTAAAATAAAGAAACAGAAAAAGGAAAAGGGAATGGTGGACAATGCGCATGGTGATTTAAAAACCTTAAACAGCACTGGGTGTCCGGAGCCCAGTGCGCCCCCTCTTTACCCTGTATTAAGTGAATTCGCCTCACTACATGTTTCCGAGAGTAGCAGCTCGGAGGGAGACGGTAGTGATGAAGAGAGTGAGGAGAGGCTAAGCGATCAGGATGAAATTGATCTTGAGGAAGAAGCAGCTAAATATGAGAGGGAAAGATACGGCGGCGACCCGGTTGGTGCGAGTAATAAAATGCCACCGCCGGCTCCAGATTGGCCGCCTGCCTATTCTCCTGGTGCCTCCGCACAGGGAGGACCACGCAGCCACCTGATCCCTTCCAAAACATGGACCAGATTAGCCTCTGTTTTTCCCGTTTTTGTGGATCCTGCCTCTAATAATCGCTATCATGAACCGGTACCATATAAATTATTAAAAGATATTGTGCAGGCCGCTAAGGAGTATGGTCATGATGCTAGTTATACTCTTGCCCTGGTAAGCCGTCTGACCACAACAGCCATGACTCCTGCGGATTGGATGGAGGTTGCTAAAGCTTGTCTGTCCACAGGACAGTATTTGGACTTTAAGTCTTTGGTTGCAGAATATGCTTCAGCACAAGCTAAACTTAATGCACAACAACCAAATCAAGCACATTGGGACGAGGATATGTTGATGGGAAGAGGTCCTTGGGCTACTAATCAGATCGCATATCCTACGCCTGTTTATTACCAAGTTGGCAGTATCTGCCTTAAGGCTTGGAAATCTCTCCCAAAAAAGGGTGAAGTTTCGGGAAATTTAACAAAATTGTTCAGGGCCCGAACGAGCCCTTTTCAGATTTCGTTGCACGTCTTATGGAGACGGCTGTCCGAATATTTGGGGAGGGTCAACCGATTACCCCTCTGGTGCAACAATTAGCATATGAACAAAGCACCAAGGAATGTCAAAGAGCTATTAACCCTGTTAGAAATAAAGGATTGGAGACATGGTTAAGGGCATGTAGAGAAGTAGGAGGGCCATTAACTAATGCAGGTCTGGCAGCCGCAGTCCTGGCAGCGGGTGACCATAGGCGGTCCAATCCCAGGATAGGGACTTGTTTCAAATGTGGGCAACCTGGTCATTTTAGTCGTGAGTGCCAAAAAGGTTCAGCACCCAATAATCGTGCCACAACTCAACGCACACCTGGGCTTTGCCCTGTTTGCAAAAAGGGCAAACATTGGGCAAATGAGTGTAAATCAGTTAAAGATATTAATGGTAAGCCCATTATTAGAAACTGTGGGGATGATGACCAGCCTTCAAAAAAGCGAGCAGAGGGCCCGTGGACCCCAGGGCCCAAAAAATATATGGGGCCCTGACTCCTGCAGCCCCGCTGCAGCTCCCTCAAAAAAACACAGCAAAGAAATCTGCCGGACTGGAGCTCCGTTCCGCCTCCAGACTGGTAATTACACCAGAATCCGGTGTCCAAATTGTTGAGGTCCTTAATCCGGGACCTCTAGAAGAGGGAATGATAGGACTGATAATAGGTAGCTCGCCCTTTACCACCCGAGGCCTTTTCATTATTCCTGGAGTGATTGACTCTACTTTGCAGGCTAATCCAAAAGTCCTTTGTCAATCTGTCATGGGCCCCGTCCCCATCAATCCAGGAGATAAAATTGCTCAATTATTGGTATTACCATCTCTCTCACATTTATCTCTTGCACAGTCAAAGGGGGACTTTAGTGCCCCCTCTTCTACAGGTTCGGATCCTCAGGCATTTTTCTCCATGGAATTAAGTGATAGACCCATGTTGAAGCTTGTCATTGAAGGTAAGATTTTCGAAGGCCTTCTGGACACGGGCGCTGACCGCAGCGTCATGTCGACTATGGGGTGGCCCAAGGGGTGGCCGGTCCAGCAGGCTACTCAAGCCTTACAAGGACTGGGATACCATGACACACCAACTATAAGCTCTAAATTACTAAAGTGGACAACAGAAGAGCATCAGGGAGAATTTAAGCCATTTGTTATCCCTGTGCCTATTAATCTTTGGGGACGAGATGTTCAAAGCCAAATGGGTCTTCGGCTTACCACTGACAATGACAATGATTATTCTCCCTCTGCAAAAAATATGATGAGAAGTCAAGGCTACGTCCCGGAAAGGGTCTGGGGCTCAACTGCAGGGAAGCCCTGAACCAATACAAAGTAAGGGCAATAAGGGAAGATCAGGTCTGGGTTTTTCGCAGGGGTCACTGAAGATGTAATTAAAATTCCTTGGACCACGAGTGACCCTGTTTGGGTGGCTCAGTGGCCCCTGTCCAAAGAAAAATTGCAAGCAGCCTCCGCCCTGGTCCAGGAACAATTATTACTTGGTCATTTAGAACCATCTACTTCTCCCTGGAATACGCCAATTTTTATTATTAAAAAGAAGTCAGGGAAGTGGCGCCTTTTACATGATCTTAGGGCCGTTAACGCTCAAATGACCCTTTTAGGCCCCGTACAGCGCGGGCTTCCCCTTTTAACAGCTTTGCCAAAAAATTGGCCGATTTATGCTTTAGATATCCAAGATTGCTTTTTTTCCATTCCTTTGCATTTGGAGGATCGCTCACGATTTGCTTTTACTTTGCCCTCTATTAATCATGAATCCCCAGATTCACGATTCCAATGGAAGGTACTGCCCCAAGGCATGGCTAATAGCCCAACACTCTGTCAAATTTTTGTGGCCAAAATAGTTGAGCCTATTAGAGAACAGTTTCCACATTTGCGGTTGCTTCATTATATGGATGATTTGTTACTTACTGCGCCTAGTAAAATGATGCTTGACACTGCATTTTCTGCCTTGATTAAAGAATTACAACTACACCATTTGCATATAGCCCCGGAAAAGATTCAATCAGGTGATATTATTCATTTTTTGGGGTCAAAAATCTCTCCTGGTACAGTTTCTCCACAGAAATTACATATTGCTATAAATCAATTTAATACCCTTAATGATTTTCAAAAGCTATTAGGAGACATTAATTGGATTAGACCCTATTTGGGTCTTCCTAGACAAGCCTTACAACCTTTGTTTTCTATATTAGAAGGTGATCCCGATGTTACTTCTCCTAGAACTCTTTCTCCTGAAGCCAGTGAAGCTCTTAAACTGGTAGAGAAGGCCATGACAGAAGCCCAATTGGCCAGATATGATCCAAATATGGTTTTAGTTTTATGTATTCTCCAAACATCAGGGGTTCCTTTAGGTGTTTTATGGCAAGGTGCCTCACCATTATTGTGGATTCCGGCAAATCCCCAGGCTTACGTTCTCTTTCCTATTATCCAGAAATGGTAGCACAACAAGCCTTGTTGGGTCTTAAATTGGCTGTTCAGCATTTTGGTATACAGCCAGAAAAGATTGTAGTTCCTTATACTCGTGCTCAAATAGAAGTATTAGCTGCTACTACTGATTCTTGGCCTATTCTTTTTAACATCCTTCTCAGGTTTAATAGATAATCATCTCCCCTCTAACAAATTATTGACCTTTTGTGAAAAAACCCCAATTTATTTTCCAATACTTACCTCCCCCACACCGCTGGCCTCAGCTGTGACCGTCTTTACGGATGGATCCAGCTCGGGCCAAGCAGCCTATGCTCTTCTGGGCCAGGAACCAAAAATCTTTTCCTATGCACCAGGTAATCCTCAAGTTGTAGAGTGCCAGGTGGTTTTGCAGGTTTTTAAGGATTTTGCTTCCGTACCTTTAAATATTTACTCTGATTCACATTATGTGGTTAATGCTGTTAAGTTGTTAGAAGCTTCACTTGTGGTTAAGCCTAGTGCCACAGTTTCTTTTTTTGTTTCGTGGATTACAGAATCTTATTTTAGCCTGACATGATCCCTTTTTTATTGAACATATTCGTGCCCATTCCTTTTTACCTGGGCCTATGTCCCTGTTAAATTCTTTAGCTGATACAGCCACTCGTAAACAAATATTTATGGCTCTCTCCATGCCTGAAGAGCAAGCTACTCAATTTCATGCCAAGTTTCATGTTCCTGCGCAGGTGCTTAAGCTCAAGTTTAATATTTCAAGAGATTGCGCTCGCATGATTGTTCGCAATTGCACAGTTTGTGCTCCTTTTTACATTCTCCTCATGTGGGAATTAACCCGCGTGGTCTTAAGCCCCTTTCACTTTGGCAAATGGACGTTACCCATCTCACCGAATTTGGTAAGTTGAAATATGTTCATGTTTCAGTTGATACCAATTCTGGTATTATTCATGCCACTCCATTGGCAGGTGAAAAAGTTTTACATGTTAAAATACACTGTCTTGAGGCGTGGGCAGCTTGGGGAAAACCCTCCATTTTAAAAACAGACAATGGTCCTGCTTATACTTCAAAAGGTTTTCAACAGTTTTGCCACCAAATGGAGGTCGCTCATAAGACAGGCCTCCCGTACAACCCTCAAGGACAAGGCATAGTTGAGCGCCAATCGCTCCCTAAAGGAAATGTTGCAAAAGCAAAAAGGGGGAATAGCGTTGGGTGCAACACCCGAAGGCATATCATATGCCCTTTTTACCTTAAATTTTTTAAACAAAAAATTCCATGAACTTATCTCCTGCCGATAGGCATGCATGCCCAGTTGCTTCTGCGCAACATTCGGTCATGTGGAAAGACATATTGGAAAATGTATGGAGAGGCCGGATCCAGTTATTACTAGATCCAGGGGAGCTGTTTGTGTTTTTCCACAGAATGCGGATGACCCTATTTGGGTTCGGAGGCGACTGACCAGGCGAATATCTCAGGAAACTGCCCCTCGTGCATTTGAAACTGATGGCTCCCAAGATGAAGAATCGCCTTTGCCTAATCCTCGGACTGATAATCAGCCTTTGGACAGTGCAAGTGTGTGCCCGTAATCAAACCTTTTGGGCATTTGTGAAGTCCTGGCCCATTTCTGTACCAGTACATAATCAATCTGGAGTTTTACCACAAGTTGTTGCTACTGATTGTGCTTATGGTGTGTTATGTAAACCTGGTAATAATCCAAATTTGGAAGTTCCCTTTAATGAAACATCATATAATTTGGAAGGTAGTTTATGTTTTTCCTTAAATAAGTCGCAGTCTTGTATTAATTTTTCAAAACAAACATTGTCTTATTTAAGGTATGGTATTGATCCATCTATGTCCGAGAGTTTGTCTCCAGATTTAAGTTCAGATTCCAGCGCTCAACAATCACTTCCACAAGAGGCAACAGGGTCGGTAGATTCGGCTTCTCTATCTACATATGCTAACAGAATTACTTTACTTACTCCAAGTTTACCAATTTCCAATCAGTTGCAAGGTGTTTCTAATGATACTAGGAATTATAAACCCATTCCCAAATGCCAGTGGCTAGGTTATCCTTATCCCCCCCAACCTTTTCAGATTGCATGGGAGGATCTGTAGATTGTTCCAATGGGTGGTGCCTCTCTCCTAAAATGAAAGGTTGGAATGGCACCAACCTAAAGAATGGTTCACCATTGACTGCATGGTTATTGTGGAACTCGGCCGGAGGTTATATGGATTTATCACCTTTTGTAGCAATGAGGTCTTCTAATTATTCATTGTGGAATGTGTCTGCCACTTATAATAGTACTAAAAATAGGTATAGGACTACATTTCACTCCATGTGGCATAATGATAGCAGATTTTCTGCTGGTATGGTGTGCTTGCAATCCCCTTATATGTTTTTATTGTTTAATAGTTCTAGTAATTGTAATAATAAAAATGTTAGTTGTTTGCTTTCCCAGTGTTGGAAAAGGGTTCATGATAATGCTTTGATAGTGCGTTTACCTATGTTTGTTCCAATTCCAGTAGTAGCAGATCCCAATGAATTTCCAATGGTTAATCTGTTTAGGTTTAAAAGGGATTTTGGAATTACAGCGGCCATTGTGGCTGCAGTGGCCGTATCAGCCGCAGCCGCTGTTACAGCTGCGGTTGCCATGGCCAATCAGGTACAAACAGTAAATACCATTAATCAGGTGGTTGAGCAAACCTCACAGGCCTTATCTGTGCAAGAAGGAATAAATAAGCATTTGGCTTCTGGAATTTTATTGCTTAATAAGAGAGTTGATTTATTGCAAGCTGATATAAGTAGTTTGTTTGATGTAGTGAGTTTAAGTTGTGTTCAAAGAACCCCAGCAATGTGTATTACCCCTTATTTAGCTAATGTTAATGCTTCGTATAATATAAGTCAGTTTCTTGCTGGAAACTGGAGTAGGGATTTGGAAATAATGATGAATAATTTTACCAAGTTTATTGTAAAATTGAATAATACTAGGGCTGAAATGACTACGTTGGGTGAACTTTTCGGATTGGATGGTGCAAGCGTTCACTTATTTCAAGGGAGTGGGTGGGCGTTGGGCTGTTTGGCATGATCCTCGTGGCAGGTATTTTTCTGTCTTTTTTTCCTGTTATGCAAAATGCGTAAAGCTTACCTACGAGAGAAAGTGGCGCTTGTTCAGGCCCTCGCAGCTCTGGAGGCGGGAGCTTCCCCAGAAGCTTGGATTGCTGTGCTTCGAGAGGCGTAATGGCCTGCCCTTGCACTCTCGCAGAGCCTAAGCTCATTGCACGCGAGGAGGGAGACACTTTCGATAGCCTTAGCTAGCATTGCCATCGCACCCCAAGAGTGGCGATGCCAACATTGCACTGGGAGTGGAATGCTTGCAGCACCTAAAGCTTTCCATTGCTTTTGTTAACAAAAAAGGGGAATTGTTGAGAGCTGCCGCCATTACAAGATGGCGCCCATATCCGGAGCTGTTGAAGTGGTAAAATAAGCCGCTGATACATTGTTGCATAACAGGTTATGTAACGGATGGATCTGCCCTACCGCTCAGCAACTGCCGTGTCCTATCAGTAAGTGACACCGAGAAAAAAAAAAAAAACGTTACTGTATCTGGTATAACCGTTGATTCTTAAAGGTATATAAGTGTATGCATTTGGTTCCGTTTTGCCCTCTCTGCCTGACATCTATCACTAAAAGCTGCACCCTAATAAAACTGTGTGAAGAAGAAATCCTTGCTTGTGTGGTGATTCTCTTCGCTGGCCGAAGGCTCGCCTCAATGCTTGGCCAAGTGCTCCAAGATCACTCGCTCTGTTATGACCCAGGAATTACAAACAGCTGTGCTGCAGGACTGTACTGAGCAGCTGTGGCTGTATGTGATGCTGACGCATGGCGCTCCTTGCAAGACACACTTTTCCACTGACCTGACCCAGCTCCCATGAGCATCCCATCATTCTTTCTTTGGTGTTTTTTCTGTGAGAGGGTGGAGTTTGAGCTGAACCTGGTGGTACTCAGGGCTTACTTTTGGCTCTGCACTCAGGGATCATTCCTGGCAGGCTTGGGTGACTATATGGGATGATGGGGATTTCTCTGGCCCCCTCATCTTATCTTTAGTAGAACCTGTAGAAACTTTATAAAGGAACAAGTAAAAGGGGAAGATATTACTTAGTAAAAAACTAAGCCCACAAGAGTATTTCAGCATTGCCGTTTACTAGATCCCTAACAATATTGCATATGTGTATAAAACTAATGACCTGCAGTAGATAAACCAAGACTACAGTTTCTCTCCTTGTTTTACAAATGGAGACTTGGCTTTTGGTTTAGTTTTTCTTTTTTGGCTTTTTTGGGTCATACTCAGCGATGCTCAGGAATTACTTCTGGCAGTACTGGAGGACCATATGGGATGCTGGGAACCTGACCAGGGTCAGCCACGTGCAAGGCAAATGGCCTCCCTGCTGTACTATGACTCTGGCCCAGAGACTTGTTATTTTATCTCAGTATTTGCCCAGGGGCTCATAACTGGGTTCTAAATCTATATTAGTTATATGCCAGAGTGAATTCTCTTTTGTTGGTTTTTCAGTCTTAATTTGGGGGCTACACCCAGTGTTGCTAGGGAGGTTATGTATTTGGGGGTTGCCCCTGGAAGTGCTCAGGGACAGATTAAACCCTGACTATCTACATGCAAAGCATAAGCTCAGCCCTTTGGGTTATTTCTCCAGCCACAGCTAAAATTCCTTTTTTTTTTTTTTTGGAGGTGGGTCACATTCAGAGATGCTCATGGGTTACTCCTGGCTCTGCACTCAGGAATTACTCCCGGAAGTGCTCAGGGAACCATATGGGATGACGGGGACAGAATCCAGGTTAGCCATTTGCAAGACAAGTGTCTTTCCACACACACATGTGCACACAAGCTTGCTTCCAAATATATTAGAAAGGAAAGGGAATTTGGTAGTCTTACAACTTGATGTTCAGAGTATACAAGGCTTTCCCCAAAAGTGAGCACTTCTCTGTAAGGAGTGCTCTAAATGATGGGATACTCAATGTCAGGAAGGTGCTCTGGAAACAGCCCTCAAGCTCACTAATGCTAAGGGAAGCAGATCCTCAACAAGGTCACCTCATTCAGAAGTGGCCTGGGGTGATTCTTCTCATCAGCATTATAAGAAAATGACGTCATTAGAGGACTGTATTCAGTCACTTGAGGATGAATCACTGAATTTAGTGCAATTAGTTCCCAAACTAGATTTTGGGGAATTGGGATTCTGAGAGACTCTCTTCCAGAGAATTCCAAGGATAAAAATAGATAGGAGGGGCCGGAGCGATAGCCCAGCGGGTAGGCGTTTGCCTTGCCGCGCCGGCCTGTGCCGGCCTGGGTTCGATCCCCGGCATCCCATATGGTCCCCTGAGCACCGCCAGGTGTAATTCCTGAGTGCAGAGCCAGGAGTAACCCCTGAGCATTGCCAGGTGTGGCCCAAAAAGCCAAAAAAAAAAAAAAATAGATAGGAAATAAGGTATCACTTGTAGTGTAGTAATCAAGGAAATTCAAAAAGAACTTCAGCAAGAAGGTGATTTTGAGAAGCTCTATAATATGGATAAGGATTTTACTATTAATTCAACAAATCCTAAACTTATTTGATCATGGAACTTTTTTTGATGTTTGGTGTTTGATTTTTTAATATTTTATTATACCACCATGAGATATACAGTTACAAAGATGTTCATAAGATATTGATATTTGGGTTTCAGTCATACAGTGTTCCAGCACCCATCCCTCCACCAGTGCCCATTGCCCACCAACAATGTCCCTGATTCCCTCCCCCTCCCTAGCCTGCCTCTGTGGCAGGTACTTATTTCTTTCTCTTTCTCTCTCTTCCTCTTTTCCTTCCCTTCCACATTGTGGATTACAATAAATACATTAAGAGGTTGTCATGTGTATCTTTTTGCCTGTATTTAATGCTCAGTTCTAGGTTGGTTTCAGCACTGTCGACAATTATTAGCACACTGTTCCATTCTGTCTTACCTAGCCTCTGACTCCCACACGTTTGTGATAATTTCCACCTTTGATAAGACCTCCTGTTCCTGGTATCTTTTTTTTTAACATTTTCTTATACCACCGTGAGCTATACAATTAAAAGATGTTCATGTTTGGGTTTCAGTCGTACAGTATTCCAGAACTATCCCCCACCAGTGCCCATTTCCCACTACCTATGTCCACGATTCCCTCCTCCCTCCCATAGCCTGCCTCTATAGCAGGTTCTTTATCTCTTTCTCTCTCTTCCTCTTTCTCTTTTCCTTCTCTTACATTGTGGATTGCAATGCATACATTGAAAGGTTATCATGTGTATCTTTTAGCCTCTGTTCAATGCTCAGTTCTAGGTTGGTATTAGCCCTTTTTAACAATTATTAGCACTTTATTCCCTTCTCTGTCTTACCTAACTTCTGACTCCCACACATGTGTGGTAATTTCCACCTTGACAAGTCCTCCTGATCCATATATTGCCTGACCTTGGATACTGGTATCATAATATGTGTGTGTGTGTGTGTATGTCATGCAAATAAATGCAGTCATTCTATATCTGTCTTTTTCCTTCTGGCTAATTTCACTCAACATGATCCTTTCCATGTCCATCCATTTATAGGCAAATTTCATAACTTTTCATTTTTCCTAACAGCTGCATAGTATTCCATTGTGTAGATGTACCAAAGTTTCTTTATCCAGTCAACAGTTCTAGGGCACTCTGTTGTTTCCAGATTCTGGCTATTGTGAATAGTGCTGCTATGAAAATAAAAGTAAGGATGGAGTTTCTTCTGTGTGTTTTTGACTTCCCAGGGTATATTCCCAGGAGTGGTATGGCTGGGTCAAATGGGAACTGAATTTCTAGTCTTTGGAGGAATGTCGTATTGTTTTCCAAAAAAGGCTGTAAACTGGTGTCTTTTAGAAACATTTTGGAAAATGTCATTTTATTGTTAACTAAAATATTCCCACAGTGTGGAGAAGAGAAAGAGAATATATATTTTAGTTTAAGTTCAGGGATGTATGAAGAAAGATGAATGAGAGAGAGTACATGAAAGTGTTAGAGTCGAAGAATCTAATCCCTTCTGAGAGACAGAGAATCACATGAGAATGCAATTAAAAAGCAGAGTTTATTGGGCTGGCTAGCCAGGGTCAAGCTCCCAAATGGACATGCAGGTCCAATTAGGCAGGCTAAATTCTGGGCCTCCTTAAGGGGGATCTTATATAGGCTCTTATTGACTGCTACAGCAGAGCCCACACAGTACCTAGCCAATGAATTTGTAACCTCACATACATCTCCAGCCTTCCATTCGAAAGTCAGCATTAAGGTGTTAGGGTCACATGAGTTATGTGAGGAAGCAAGGAGGGCACATCTCTCACGTACAAGCAGGCAGGGCACGTCTTGCATGTACATTGGGTCATCTCTCACAACCCGCCCACCTCCCATAGGCCCATCCTGTTATCTTATCCTGGCCTGGTATCTTGGGTGGATGGGCATCAGCACCTGGGGTGGAGGGGCATATTGTGCTGATCTCTGCTAGGGGAATCTGTTCCTCTCAAAAGGTGTATACCCACAGAGACTGGCACATATTCAAAAGAGCAAGAACAACAAGTGCTGGCGTGGGTGCGGGGAAAAGGGGACTCTCATCCATTGTTGTGGTAATGTTGACTGGTACAGCCTTTTTGTAAAACTATATGGACATTCCTTCAAAGACTAGAAATTGAGTTCCCATTTGACCCAGCCATACTACACCTGGGAATATACCCTGGGAAGCCAAAAACACACAGCGGAAACACCATCCCTACTTTTATATTCATAGCAGCATTATTCACAATAGGCAGAATATGGAAACAACCAGAGTGCCCAAAAATTGATAACTGGATAAAGAAACTATGGTACATCTACACAGTGTAATACTATGCAGCTGTTAGGAAAAATGAAGTTATGAAATTTGCCTATAAATGGATGGACATGGAGAGGATCATATTGAGTGAAATTAGCCAGAAGGAGAGAGACAGATATAGAATGACTGCATTTATTTGCATGACATAAATATAAATATAAATATATATATATATATATATACATATTATGATACCAATATCCAAGGTCAGGTGAAACGTGGATCAGGAAGGAGGTCTTGTCAAAGGTAGAAATTACCACAAACCTGTGGGAGCAGAGGTTAGGTAAGACAGAGAAGGGAACAGTATGTCAATAATTGTTGAAAGTCTATTACCACATAGAACTTAGCATTAAATACAGGCAAAAAGATGCACATGATCACCTCTAAGTATATGTATTACAATCCACAATATGTAAGAGAAGAAAGAGAGAAAGAGAGAGAGAGAGAGAGAGAGAAGAGAGAGAGAGAAAGAGAGAGAGAGAAAAGAGATAGAGAACCTGCCACGGAGGCAGGCTAGGAGAGAGGGGAGGGAATTGGGGACATTGGTGGTGGGAAATGGGGACTGGTGGAGGGATGGGTGCTGGAACACTGTATGGCCAAAATCCAAACATGAACATCTTTGTAATTGTTAAAAAAATAAAATAAATTAAACAAACAAACGAAAAAGGTGTGTCCTCAAGTGATTGATGTCACACTGGAGGTGTATCCTCAAGAAAATCAGAGTGGGGGAGGGGAGAAGAATGCAAACACCAGGTTTCTATATCATTGAGAGAGATGGGCTATTATTAATAGAAGAAAATTTTACATTAAAGTCAGAAGACTGGGGATATGTCTTACATGCCTGAGACCTGAGTTTGATCTCTGACCCCCAAAAAAAAAATCAAAACTCCAACCCAACCAAAAGAATCAGAACAGGAGCCAGAGAAATCACACAGGGGCTAAGGTACTTGCTGAGCACTCAGGGTTGTCTCTGGTACCACATGTGATCCCCTGAGCACCACCAGGCGTGATCCATGAACACAGAACCGGGAAGGGCCCATCTGAACATGTCCAGGTGAGGACAGAAGAAATGAAAAAGAGATTATAATTATTTTGACATATTTTAATCAGGTGGGACTTGGCCCTGTTTTGGGGGGTTGGGCCCACTTAGAAGTGCTAATGGAGGGGCCGGAGCGATAGCCCAGCGGGTAGGGCGTTTGCCTTGCACGCGGCCGGCCTGTGTCGGCCCAGGTTCGATCCCGGCATCCCATATGGTCCCCGAGCACCGCCAGGAGTAATTCCTGAGTGAAGAGCCAGGAGTAACCCCTGAGCGTTGCCGGGTGTGACCCAAAAAGCAAAAAAAAAAAAAAAAAAAAAAAAAGAAGTGCTAATGGAGACAGTCTTCCCTAGAACACACAAGGCAGGTGCTCCACCCCTTTGACTATCGCCAATCCCTCTTTGGCCTGGTTTTTATAGCCACGGACCTGCCCGGACAGGCAGTCTCAGTAAGGACCTGGAATGTAGATGAGCTGGTGACAGATTCTGCAGATAAAGAGAAGAGCTTATTTTTCTTGATTGCTTACTAAATCTCTACAAAGTAACCTCTTCTGTGACCAGTCTTATTCCTCCCTGCATTAATGAAGAAAGCAGGAGTCCTCACAGAGCATTATTTATATTACTTAATCTCCTAACAACTCTGTTGCTGCTTGTACTAGATTTTGGCCAGTCTTTTCTGTTGGAGATTTCACTGACCAACCTTACATTTTCGACTCAGTACTTTCATCGCTTGAGTGGCGTAAACAGTATGATCAATAACTATTTAAGAAAGCATTTGTGTGAACTGTTGTTGTGATCACTGAATTATGATACATAAGCTTAGAGACTCAAAGCAATTGAAATCAATTTTGCTACAGTTTCAAACAAATCTAATGAATGGCAAATGGAAGACTCAGAACCCTTTTGGGGTTAACACACAAAATATGGACAACAATAAATCTAGTAACCTCATTCAAAAATGAGAGGAGATGAACGCTTCTCTGAAGAAGACAGATTGATGTTCTGGTGGCATATGAAAAAATGTTCATTGTCACTTTCTATCAAGGAAATCCAGACCAGGACAACTATGAGTTATCACTTCAAACCAGTGAGAATGGCATGCATTGGAAAGACTAGAATCAACCTGTGTTGGTGGGGATATGGACAAAATGAAGCTCTCATGCACCACTTGTGAGCCTGTTATCTGGTTTATTCCTATGGCAAACAATACAGACAGTTCTAAGATAATTAAGGATAGAGCTCCCATATGACCCAGTGATTCCATAGCTTGGTATCTACCCCTAAGTCACAAAATATTCATTCAAAAAGATCCATGAGCACCTGTGATCAGTGCAGCACTTAGTACAATAGTCAGGTCATGTAAACAAACCAGGTGTCTGAAGACAGATGAGCAAATAATGAAGGTGGAGTACATATACACAATGAACTACCATGCAGCCAGAAGGAGTGAACAAGTTATGCAATTTGCTGCAACTTGGACAAAACCAGAGGATGTCATGTTAAGTCAAGTAAGTCACAAAAAGGATAAATATTGGATGCTCTCACTAATCTGGTATATATTGAATAGCATGTCAAGAAAATGGAAGGAATCAAAAGCATACTCCAGATTAGAGAAACAAAAATGCCAGGAAGGAGAGAAATAGAGGAGGTAATGTTGGGTGACACGCCCTACTGAGCCTTAGGCTCTGGCTACACTTAGCTTATGTGAAGAGCTACTCCCTGCCTTTTAGGGAATCTCAGAGCAGACACAATGGGAGCTTGGGCAGAATTGGATTGACTTCATAATTTTATATGGCATAAATATTTTTATCGTGAATATTATGAATCTCACTTGCCCCAGTTCTGTACTCTTCCTGCTCCCACAGGTCCCTGCATGGAACATACATGTAGATATTCCAAGAGTACTTGGCCACATTGGATCAACCATAATGTAAACTAGTTCTCCTAGTTAAAAGGGACATGCCAGTGCACCTCTGGGCAAACTGACAAGTCTCTGATTCTAAAGGTAATGTCAAAGCGAATTATTCTGATGGATTTCTGACCTTAGTGGGATCTAGAGTCTGGGTATAAATTCATGATAAGAAATATTAATACCATTTTCTACAAGGTACATTCTAAACTGCTTTTCTGGTTCAGAGATGCAGCCCCTCCCCCACTCTACTAGGGAGATTTTATCTCAGGGAGTCAGCTCTGGCATTTGTGAAGCTTGAGCCATAGGGCCCACCTGAAGATCTGCATTTCAAAAGGCTCATTTACCTGGCTTCATCTCTGGATAGCCCAGCCCATGATGTGCTGGGCTGGAAGGTTTTGGTGGGCTTCTGTCTATAAAATAAACTAGGAAGAAGGAGAAAGGGCTTTTGGCCATTTTGGCTTATTTTTGCTCTCTGTCTCTCCTCTCCGTTCTCTTCCCTGTTAGGCCTTAGCACATGGTAATGATCCTAAACCTACACATGGCCAGGGCCCAGCTAGGAACCAAAAGTCCGGGGCTTTCCTATTGTTGGATTGTATACCAGAACCTGTGAGAGTAAAGACTTTTTGAAACTTAACTGGATTCTTCTGTTTTTCTCTGTCTGCCAGCTCCCGATCCCTGGGGCAGAAGGGGATCTCCTGACCCTGCTCCTGGGTTTTGTCGGGGTGCCCAGCATTTCCCAACTGGGTAAGAGTGAGAAAAGTAACAAAGGGGCAAAAGTCAGGGCCGTTGGGCTCTGTAGTGTAGAGATGAGGTAATTGTATGTATTTGCCTACTAGAGCCAACAGTACTGGAAACAGGGGACCCACACAACAATAATTAAACTGTAATATGTGACAATCACACCGAAATCCAAGAAGGCCAAAGAGCCCCAGTGAAAATAGGCACAACAAAAAAAAAACCTCTAAGACACATTGTACTCAAAGTGGCAAAATCCAAAAGAGAATATTGAAAACAGTCAGAACAAAAAAGGCACTTACATACAAAGGAAAGCCCATAAAATTCACAGTAGATCTATCAAATGGGACTCTATGAACCAGAAGAGAATAAAGGGATAGAACAAAACTCAATAAGATTAACACATCACCAAGAATATGCTCTCCAGCTGGATTATCATTCAGATTTGAAGAAATTAGACAGAATTTCAGAATAGGCAACTGCGTCGGGAATACACAGCCTTGAAACCAGTACTGCAAGAAGCTTCTTTAAAAAATAAGACAAAGGGGCCAGAACAGTGGTAGTATAGCAGGTAGGGTGTTTGCCTTGAATGTTGCCAATTGGGTTTGGTCCTTTGCATCCCATATGACCCCTGAGCCCACCAGGAGTGATACCTGAGTGCAGACCCAGGACTAAGTTCTGAGCATTGATGGCTGTGGCTCAAAAAACTACACACACACACACACACACACACACACACCACAAGACAAATTTGTAAGCATTTGGCACTGAATATGGTATTCACTCATGACACTTATAGTCACCCTTTACTAGATTCACTTGTCATTTCCCGTTGTTCATTGATTTGCTCAAGCAGGTACCAGTAACATCTCCATATGTCCTGTCACGTGCTAGTGTAAGCCCAAGGGCATCTGCTCACTCCAGGAACATGAAGAGCCTCAGACCATTCCTTCCAGGTCATGGGAATGAGGTCTATAATTGTTACTGGTTTTTGGCATATCAAATACAACACAGGTAGCTTGCCAGGCTCTGCCATGCGGGTGGTATACTCTCAGTAGTAGGCTCTCATCTCGTGCATTTACTGATGAACTGCAAGGCCGCAAAGCAGCCGCACAATGGGGAGATCAGGTTTTCTCTTGGGTGGAGCTCTGATGAGCTGTGGAGTCCGGATGTTAAAAATGGTGACCCTCATGGTGTGGGGGTTCCTCTGGCTTCTTGCAAGACTCTGTTGGGATGGCAGGCCAGGGCTAGAACTCACCTTCCCTACTTGGGAGCCTCATGATCAGCTGAGCACAGGGAGAGCTGGTAGCAGCTCTGCCCCATATGTCTGAGTCTCTGGATTAGGCATACCTGGGCTTGAAATCATCTTCAGTGTAGGGTGGAACTCTGATGAGCAGGACTTGAGATCAGTTTTCATTTTGGGTAGAGCTCTGATGAATTGTGGAGTCCAGATTTTGAAAATGGCTGCCCTCATGTTGTGGAGGTTCCTCTGGCATCTTGCGAGGCTCTATTGGGATGACGGGCCAGGTCTAGAACTTGCCTTCTCCCGGCACCTCATGATCAGATGAGCACAGGGAGAGCCAGTAGCATCTCTACCCTGTGTGTCTGAGTCTCTATACTAGATTAAGAAAGATTTATTCACACCTATCCTGCTGAGGGATTTTATATATTCACAATAAGAAATTAACATTTCATTTATGCTGAATGTTATATGCCTGATCAGATGCTTCCTGCTGAAGTCTGTCTCCCTAGGGTCCTGCCTTCACTGAGGTGAATTCTATCACACCTTCAGTCTTAACTCTTCAAGCTGGCCAAAAGGCTGTAGATCAAGTTAATTTCTTTTATAGATGATGTCTTGGTTTCCTTACTTTCCCACACTCATTACCCAGCTGCCTGCCTGTCTCCTGACCCCTTCACTGTCTTTGTGTTATTTTACTTTTTTCCCCATGGCTTGCTTTATTTTTATGCTCTGTGGCTCTGTACAATGGATAGCCTTCCTATCCCAACCCCAAATGTTGCTACTAAAACTTCCCAACCAGGCAGGGTGCTTCTAGGTGGTTGTGGGTAGAAATGAGTGAAGAACTGCACATTGTAGCGGGCTGCACTAGCAACTGCTCTCAGTGGCTATGGTCAGGAAGGAGAGGTGGACATCTAGTGCAAGGGATGAGGGGAGGTTTACTTTCCACCCAACTGCTTTATGTCTTTAAAATCTTGTGCTTTTACTGTGCTTTCAGACAACCCGAGATATGGCATTTCATCTTTTTTTTTTATTGTTTCCTTAATTTCTTTTTCTTTAGCTTATTTTTTTTAACATTTTATTATACCACCGTGAGATATACAATTACAACGTTGTTCACGCTTGGAGGTTTCGGTCACACAGTGTTCCAGCACCCGCCCTCCACCAGTGCCCATCACCCACCACCCATGTCCCCAATTCCCTCCCCCTCCCACGTCCTGCCTAAATGGCAGGTTCTTTATCTCCTCTCTCTCTCTCCTCTCTCTTCTTTCTCCTACACATTGTAGGTTGCACTACGTACACTTAGAAGCCATCATTTGCATTTTTTGTCTGTATTTAATGCTCAGTTCTATGTTGGTATCAGACCTTTTGACATTTATTCACACAAGTTCCCTTCTCTATCTTACCTAACCTCTGACTCCCAAGCACTTGTGGCAATTTCCACTTTTGGTAAGATCACCTGGTATATTTATGTCATGCAAACAAATGCAGTCATTCTATGTCTCTCTCTTTCCTTCTGGCTAATTTCACTCAACATGATTCTTTCCATGTCCATCCATTTATAGGCAAATTTCATAACTTCATTTTTCCTGACAGCTGCATAGTATTCCATTGTGTAGATGTACCACAGTTTCTTTATCCAGTCATCAGTTCTCGGGCATACTGGTTGTTTCCAGGTTCTGGCTATTGTGAATAGTGCTGCTATGAAAATAAAAGTGCGGATTGTGTTTCTGCTGTGTGTTTTTGGCTTCCCAGGGTATATTCCCAGGAGTGGTATGGCTGGGTCAAAGGGGAGCTCAATTTCTAGTCTTTGGAGGAATGTCCATATTTTGTTTTCCAGAAAGGTTGTACAAGTCGACATTCCCCACCAACAATGTATGAGAGTCCCCTTTTTCCCACATCCACGTCTTTTTTTTTTTCTTTTTTGGGTCACACCCGGCGATGCTCAGGGGTTACTCCTGGCTCTTTGCTCAGGAATTACTCCTGGCGGTGCTCAGGGGCCATACGGGATGCGGGATCGAACCCGGGTCAGCTGCGCACAAGGCAAACACCCTACCAGCTGGACTATCACTCCGGCCTGGCATTTCATCTTTTAATGAATTTTTTTTTTGTATTTGAGACCAGTGTCCAGCTCTCAAATACAAAAAATGTTTTTAAAAAGTCTAACCACAATATTGAAGATTCTTTTCTATTCTTTTCTCACTCAGTCTCTCTGTATCATTCAATAATATTGCCATTTTTGCTCTTCTAGATTTTGTTCTGGGGCCACATCTGACAGTGATCCTGACTCTGAGCTCAGGGCTCATTCCTGGTGGGGCTTGGAGAACCATATGGGGTGCCTAGATTCGAACCCAGGTTGGTTGCATCAGGGCAAGCACTCTACCCACTGTGCTCTCCGAGCTCTGTTTTCTTGTTGCTTTCCTTACACTGGTCCTCCTGCTCATTCTTTCATTGCGGTCATTTTATTCCTTTTAACATACATCCTTCCTTTCTAATCCTATTCCTTTGCCTGATGTCATGTCCCCCTCTATTTGAGTAGTAGAATCCACTTTCCCATTCCTACCATCTGGCTACATTTTTTCTTCTTGTTGCTTTGTTACTTGTTTTCTTCTTGTTATTTCTGTTACCAACGTAATAATAGATTAATTACAAACTTAAAGTATAATTGGGAAACCTTTAACCGGGCAACAAATTTTACTGAAGACAAACTGTGTGTTTGAAAGTGAATGGTTCAAAATGCAGAGAAAGCCGGATGAAAAGCATCTCACTGGAGAGCATGCGGGCCTCGGATGCTCCTGGGGAAGCTGGAACTCTGCTTTCTCCCGGCTAAGCTGACCATGGGGCTCCCGGGAGGACAGATGGGTTTTGGGAATGGGCCCATCACCTCCAGGGGTTCCCGGAAGCAGCCAGATGAGACTCACCCACCACACTAGCCACCACCTTTTGCTGTCCGGACGCTGGGATACTACCTCACGACCAGATTAACAGAGCAAAACCAGTTTGAGCCCAGGCAGGCAGCTCCCAGAAGCAGGAATCGCTGGGAATTCGTCAGATGGAGTCAGGGGTCGGTCATTCCCCCCTCCATTTTTTTCGAGCCTGGTGGCCCAGCCCAGGAGCTGCCCTGGGACCGACCAGCCATAGCATGTGGGCCTTGGACACGCCTGGGAAAGCTGGAACTCCGCTTTCCCGGTTAAGCTGACCATGGGGCTCCCGGGAGGACAGATGGGTTTTTGGGAGTGGGCCCATCACCTCCGGGGTCCCGGAAGCAGCTGGATGAGACTCGCCCACCACACTAGCCACCATCTTCACTGTCCGGACGCTGGAATATTACCTCACAACCAGATTAACAGAGAAAAACCAGTTTGAGCCCAGGTCGGGCGGCTGCTTGCGCGCATGGTCCACCAAAATAGTGGAAACAGTAATGTTCTTTAATCCACTGCATTCCACGATGTGCAGGAAAGTTTGGCGGGAGGGAGAGATAGAGAGGAGAGAGAAGACATACAGAACCCGCCAAGTAGTTGAGGTGTGGGAGGGGAGGGAGGTGGGGGACATTCATGATGGGAGATGGGTTTGGGTGGAGGGATGGGTGTTGGAACGCTGTGGAACCAAAACTCTGCATGAGCATTTTGCAATTGTATTTCTAAAATGGTGTAATGAAATTTGGGGGAAAATAAAATGACAAATTAGAACAATAAAAAAATAAGAAAAAAAAATAAAAGCATCTCACTGGCTAACAGGTTGCTCTGATTCTCATTCGTTCACTAAAACTGAATTTACAAGGTGAACTGTAGCTAGAGTGGACTACAAAACAGTCAGTCACAGAATAGTTTCAATTTAGAGTCAACCACCTCTAGTGATCTCAGTGGGCCACACTTCTTACATAACGGGCTGTGACTGAGACTCCTTGGCCAGCACCTTTAGATTGGAAACGCCTTAGCAACTCTCCTTTTCTGGCTGTGCAGAAATGTTCTGGCGTGCTTCTAGACCCAGTGTGTCATGTGCTCCTATTCCTTGAGACACGTCATATTCTGAACAGTTATGACAGTCCAGGCGGTTCTTTACCTCCTCTGGACTCTCTGCAGCTGCTCCCAGTAAGTTATGTCCAAGGCCAAAACAATGTTATTCTTCTGGACACCAACAAGGAAATGGCGCATTGGGGCGAGTGTCTGTTGCTGTCTCTGTCCCAGTTGGAGACTGTTTCACCTCTTCTAACTAGGCCATTTTTTTTTTTTTTTTGCTCTTTGAGATTATCAGCAAAATTCTCCAACAGAGGCGCCATGTTTTAAAGCAAACAGACAAATGACCACACTGTTGATATGCAGAGAAGACATCTGGAGTAAACATATATATTTCTCTGGAGAGGAAATACAAGGCCAGCCCAGTTCCAAGGTCATAGGTCCCTGTCTGAGGGGTAGGACAACAGTTTTAGGAGGAAGGAACAGGAAAAATTCTTCTGGGATCAGCCCCAGTCGCACATTCCCTCCCTGTGCGTGAGAGGGTGGTAGAGGGCGAGACTGGGCTTCCCTGTGTGAACAGTTCTTGTGGCCTGCAAAAACCCCGGCAGAGAAGGCCTAGAGGAAGCCTGTGTTCTTCAGCGCTTGGTGTGGCGGTGGCCGATACTACAACATAGAACAGTGTGGTCAGCAAGCGTCCCGGCAGCAGTGGTCTCAACGTCCCGGTTCATCCTGGCTTCTTTTATCTTGCTGACCAATGTCTGAGCTTCTTAAACTTTGGGTAGCAACAAATCCCTGAGAGCCTGGTTAAGATACCGGCCCTACTCAGCAGTTCCAACTGAAGGGGTGCTGCCTTCCAAGAAGCATTCAGTTGACAGTCTTGGTTCTGCCTGTATTCGCTTTGTTTTTTGTTTTTTTTTTTTTTTTTTGGAGGGGAGGGATGAGGTCATACCCTGTAATGCTCCGGGTTACTCCTGGCTCTGCACTCAGAAATTACTCCTGGTGGTGCTTGAGGGACCATATGGGATACCGGAGATCTAATCCAGATGGGCCACGTGCAAGGCAAATGCCCTCCCTGCTGTACTATCGCTCTGGTCCCTGTATTCCCTATTATTTGAAGCAGACAAAAACCTCCCAATCCTAAAGCTGTCACCTGGCAAGTGAACTGCTGCCACCGTCTCTGCGGAGGCTCAATGCTGAAAGTAGGGATCCTCCAGCTCAGTCTCGCCAGGAGTTGCAGGAGAGCCGCTGGGCAGACTGTGGTCATCTGAAGGTCAGTTGTGGGGTAACACGTGATTTACGCATTTTCACATGACTGCTGGAAGGTGCATGCTTGGACCCAGATGCTCATAGTTTAAATGATCTCAGGACACAGCAACTGGCTTCCCACAACATTGTTTATGATCCAGCCACAGAAGTCCCACTGTCACCGACAAAATATTCCACTGGTTACACAAGTCAGCCCCTTTGAGCACTGGGAGCCACGGAGGTCAGGACATGGGGGCCAGAAGCTAGCTTAGCCCTGGTGGAGAAGCGTGTTCTGAGGAGCAGGGTCACCGAGTGTTACTACCATCAGCGTTCACTTAAGAAGAAATTTTTTATCACTTGGTGGTTCTTTTCCCTGACTTTCATGTCTTTCATTGGGTTATTAGATATTTCTAATAACCCAATAGAGTACCTCTTGCAATCTGCAAACTCTTTCAATCCCAACCCCCTGCCTGGTGAACTCAGTTTCGCCCTCAGACAGATGCATCCTTCTCCAGTTCCTCCTTCTTGAGTTTTCGAGCTGGCTGGATGAGATTCAGGACGAACAATATTCATTGGCTTGTGATAGAAAGACTGAGGCTTGCCAAGGGGGTCATCTCTGTCCATGTAATTGGTTCCCAAGGTTCTGATGAAGGAAAAGCCATCTTTTCTCCTCCTAAATAATTCCCTTTCTTATCTGTTCTGTTATTATTTCCTGAGCAGGAAAACAGGGAGTTTCAAAAAAATCTTCCTTCATTTAATTCAACTAATGCTCTGATGAGTGACTCATGACCTAATATTCAATTGAAGCATTTTTTTTCCTGGCTCTGCACTCAGAATTACTCCTGGCGTTGCTCGGGGACCATATGGGATTCCAGGATCGAATCCCAGTCGGCAATGTGCAAGGCAACGCCCTACCTGCTGGGCTATCGCCTCCAGCCCCATTGAAGCATTTCATATGAAAGCCTAAGTTTTGAAAAAAAATCTTTCCCACTTGCTACCTAGTTCTAGGGATTTTTAGGATTTAATTAAAAAAATTTTTACCATAATATCAGACTAATACCCAAAGACAATAGAAATGAGGGCCAGGAGGACTGGTCCATGGCTGGAAGCTTGCCACAGGTGGTGGGGGAAGGCAGTTAGGACAGAAACCACTATGACAGCGAGAGCCGAAAATGATCACTCTGGATAGGAACTCAGAGCTGAAAGGAGGGTAAGGGATATACTGACAAGCTCTCAGTACCTGTACTGCAACCCATAATGCCCAAAAAGGAAAGAAAAGAGCGAGAAAAGAGGAAGAGAGAGAGAGAGAGAGAGAGAGAGAGGAGAGAGAGAGAGAGAGAGAGAGAGGAGAGAAAAAATTCCTGCCATTGGGCTAGGGGTGGGGGTTGTGAGAGGGAATCACGTGGCACTGGGAAATGGCACAGGTGAAGGGATGGGTGTTGGAACATTGTATCACTGAAACCCCATCAGGAACAACTTTGTAACTCGTATTTCAAAGTGGTTCAATAAAAGAAACAAAGTTATTGGGCCACACTGGCTGTGCCCAGGACTTAGTTCTGGCTCTGCATTCAGGGATCACTCCTGGTGGGGCTTGAGGGTGGTGGGGATCAAACTTCGGCTGGCTGCCAGCAAGGCACGTGCCTACCAAGCACCCTACCACAGTACTGTCTCTCTACCTCCCCCATTATTTTTAAAAGCACATATTTTAATGTGATTAACACTTCTTCAAATAGGATTTTATATCTTATTAATGTGATTTTTATGCAATATGTCCATCTGCTCCTAATATAGATTTTCTTTTTTGAAAATTTCAAGAACCATTAGCTATACAGTCATAAGACCATTTCATTTTCACACTTTTATGGCTTGTTATCTAACTTGTGATCCCAAAGCCAGTCTGTCAGATATTTTCCATGTTGCTGACTTTTGTAAGACTCATTTTCTGGGGGACCCAGAGCAAGCATGAAAGATCCTCACACAAAGCCTGGTGCTTGCACCCACTGACCCCTAAGGTGGGATCCCCCCCCCCCCACTAATATCACAAATAAAAACTGCCCTAGCAGCACCACGGGCGGGCATGTGTGCTCCATGGCTGCCGTAACAAGAAGGGAAGAGGAGGCGGGGAACCAATGAAGATTAACTAGAAATCTAAGAAATAAATTGATCAAACTTTTTTTGTGGATATCTTTGCTCACAAGATGGATTTATTTCCTAAATTGAGTGTAAGCCATATGCTCATTCCTGATATCATAAATATAAGATGAAATAAATGATAAATACATCCAGTGCAAATTTTTTTTAACATTTTATTATACCACCGTGAGATATACAATTACAATGCTGTTCACACTTGGGGGTTTCGGTCACACAGTGTTCCAGCACCCGCCCTCCACCAGTGCCCCCAGCCACCACCCATGTCCCCAATTCCCTCCCCACTCCCACATACTGCCTAAATGGCAGGTTCTTTATCTCCTCTCCTCTCCCTCTCTCTCTCCTCCTTCTCCCACACATTGTGGGTTGCGTCCAGTGCAAATTTAATATATTCTTTTTTTTTTTTTTGCTTTTTGGGTCACACCTGCCAATGCTCAGGGGTGTCTCCTGGCTCTGCACTCAGGAATTACTCCTGGCGGTGCTCAGTGGACCATAGTGGATGCCAGGGATTGAACCCGGGCCAGCATGGGCCGGCTGTGTGCAAGGCAAAAGCCCTACCCTCAGGACTATCGCTTCAGCCCCATATATTCTTTTTTTTAGGGTCTTTTTTTTTCTCCGATTTTATTTTATTTTATTATTCCCCCCCAATATTGTTACACCATTTTAGACATACAATTGAAAGATGCTCATGTAGAGTTCTGGTTCTACAGTGTTCCAACACCCATCCCTCCACACAAACCCATCTCGCATCACCGATGTCCCCACCTCCCTCCCCCCTCCCACACCTCAACTACTTGGCGGGTTCTGTATGTCATTTCTCTCCTCTTTATCTCTCCCTCCCGCCAAACTTTCCTGCTCTTCGTGGAATTCAGTGCATTAAAAGACATTACTGTTTCCACTATTTTAATGGACTGCACAGCCGCAAGTGGCCGTGCATACTGGGCTCGAACTGGTTTTGCTCTGTTGATCTGGTCGTGAGGCAGTTTCCCATCGTCCGGGCACCGAAAATGGTGGCTAATGTGATGGGCGAGTCCCATCCAGCTACTTCCGGGACCCCCCAGAGGCGACGGGCCCACTCCCAAAACCCGTCTGCCCTCCTGGGGGGTCCCCCTCTTCAGCTGGGCCCGGGCGAGCCGAGCTCCAGCCTCCCCCAGCTGCTTCATGTTATGGCCGATGGCCCCCGGGCAGCTCCTGGGCGGGGCCACCAGGCTCAACAAAATGGAGAGGGGAATGGCCGAACCCTGACTCCATCTGACGAATTCCCAGTGATTCCCGCTTCTGGGAGCCGCCTACCTGGGCTCGAACTGGTTTTGCTCTGTTGATCTGGTCGTGAGGCAGTTTCCCAGTGTCCAGACAGCGAAAATGGTGGCCAGTGTGATGGGCAAGTCTCATCCGGCTGCTTCCGGGACCCCCCCAGAGGCGACGGGCCCACTCCCAAAACCCATCTGCCTTTCTGGGGGTCCCCTCTTCAGCTGGGCCCAGGGCGAGCCGAGCTCCAGCCTCCCCAGCTGCTTCATGTTATGGCCGATGGCCCCGGGCAGCCCATATATTCTTATTTAAAACAATTTTTTGACTTTTCAGCCATACCTGGCAGTGCATCCTTCTGGTTCTGTGCTCAGAGATTACTTCTGGCACTGCTCAAGGGGACCAAATGCAGATGGAACCCAAGTTGGTTATGTGCAAGGCAAACACCTTACCCATATTCAATGTCTTCCATCTCAGTACTTTTTTATAAATTTAAATTATACAGTAAAGCTGGATTTGAATTTATTTATCAATGTAAGCAATACCTTTTAATTAAAAAAAAAGTTGTGCGTGTCCTGGAAATCAAACCTATATACTATAAGGCAAGCACTCTACTAGTGAACTCTCTCTGGATCCTAACCTAGCTTTTTACACAGATTTAAAAAATTAAAAGTAAAAAGCTAAGTGTATGTTTTACATGCAGGAAGTTTGAGTTTGATTCCCAGAACCACACAATACCCATGCACCACTGGAGTGACCCCCGAGCACTAAATGAGTAGTCCATGAGGTGACCAGGTGTGCCTTCTCCCCAGAAACTTCTGTAACATCTGAAATATACATGCAAATATTCAGAAATAAAAGTTATACATTGCCTGGATGGATTATCAACAAAAGCAGCTATATGCACTAAAAACATCCCATTGCAATCTTTTTCTTAATGAGACAGACACAAAACTTACGTACTAATTGACTGATATTGAGAAGGGAGTTTCCATATTTTTCTTAAGGCACTATTTTGAATATGAACTTTTCCTTGGCTATCTCCATCTCCTCTTTGTTTTTATTCTGTTTTGTAACTGACCTAATTTCAGGTTTACTTTACTGTTGTAAAGTTGGTCACTGGAGAAATATATATTGAGAATTCCTTATGCTGTCTTAAATTCTAAGGGTTTAATGGTGAGCAAAAAACAAATAAGTAATGTTTGGATAGAAAGATAGTTTAGCAGGTCACGTGCTGGCCTTGCATGAAACCCACCTAGGTTCAATCCCCTGCTCGGCATGTGGTGTCCTAATACAAGCTAGAAGTGATCCTTGAACAAGATGTAGGAATAAGCCCTGAGCGTAGGCCTGTGTGAACCAATAAAAGAATTGTTTTTTAATTAAATGTTTAAATTTATTTTAAATGAATATAATTAAAAATTAAATGTAAATAATTATTTCAATTGATTTGTAAAGTCTGTGATTTCCTTCAGACCTCTCTCTCTCTTTGTCTCATCTCTCTCTCTCTCTCTCTCGGGTTGGAGGGAGGGTGGGGTGCCAAACCAGCTGTGCTCACAGATCACATCTGGCCTTACCCACTGCACACTCTCTCTGGACCTAAATATCTTTTAATACGCATTTTTAATAGTTTCTTTCATTCTCCAGTAGTTTTCTCCAACATCTTTCCCAATCTCCAAATTTTTTTAACATCCTCTTAACAGAATCTGTTTAGGGAAAAATGGAAAATAACATGGCATGGCCACAGTACTGACAAAATGAATAATTTACAAAAGAGAAAAAATGAAAAGAGGAAAAACAAAACAGCATATGACATTTTCTTATGCTCCTTTAGGTGTATTAAGAAACAAGTAAAACTCTTGCTTGTAGGTTTCCTTCTTATGGGTAGTGTTCCATTTAGCACCTCAGGAAGCAATTTTGGCACACAGCTTGGCCAACAGCCCTGGAATGCTAAAGTCAGTGACCTAAGCTTCCTCAGGGCCAAATAGCTTTCATGTTATGCTGAAGAAAACCTCTGATGATCCCTTGATATATAAGGGAAGAGCTGGCGATCTTTTTGATAAGTGTTGTCATAGGTCAGATTGCAGTAAGGCTCTGCATTGAAATGGAGCATATTTAGTACCATGTGTGATCAGGACCTACCAAGATTCTACTAAAATATAGTAAGAGAATTTAAAAATTTTTTAAGTGAAAAGAATAAAGAGGGAAATCAAAAAATAGTAAGAAAAGATGTGCAGAAAGCAAATGAAATGTTAACAAGAGTTCGGAAGGTGGAAAGATGTACAGAGACAGTGGTAGATGTAGCTACACAGAAAAAGCAGAATTTACATTGTCCTTTGGAAGAAAAGGAAGGTTTCTCCATCAAAGCACTGCACTGCTTATCCCTTACTCTGAAAATAACTGAAAGCATCAGAGCTGTGGACAGGCGGGGTGTCAGTAAGGGTATTAACAAAGGAGAAGTAGGGCCAGAAGCAGATGCAAGGTTAGGCATTGCCATGAGTGATCCCTGAGCACCACCAGGTGTGGCCAAAAAGAAAAAAAGGAAGGAAAAAGGAAATGGTGTTTCTATGTAAGGAACAGATCCAATTATAGTTATAAGGAGAGCAAGTGTTCACACATACCCTATAAGTTAGGTTCGAGCCTTCTAACCCTGGCAGAAGATGAGGTGATTCTCTGAACCCAGAGACCATGCACACAATGAGAAACAGCAAAAAAAGCAGGAAATTCAAAGCAAGGGAGGAAAACCTCCATTATCAGATATGAGACTCCCAATTGGCTCTTCTCCACCAACAAATCCCATATCCTCTTAAGGTTAACCGAGACAACTTCAGAGCCATATTTTAATCTGTGACCAGGGGCTAGAGCTGTGACTCACAGTGGTGAAGAAATCGACTTGTCTGCAGCTGGCCTTGGTTTTGAGCACCAGAAACCACAGAGATATTGTCGGTTCTGAGCAACTTATCCGGGAGCTGCTGCTGAAGATGGAGGTTCAAAGGCAGCTCTTGGATTGTCTCAGAGACTTTGCAACAAGGCTCCTGGCTCTGTGCTCAGGAGCCAGGCGTGGTGCCAGAAACGGAACCCAACTTGTTGGAGGACATGTTTAGCTAATCTGGGAGTTTTGTTGTTTCGCTCACTCCCAGCTTAATCTTATTTAAGCCAAGGTTCATTCTAATGAGATCTCTCTTCTATGTAAACACTTCTAGAGGGTGTGGCAGTTACAGAAGTCACCTTGATTGAATAACTTCTACTAAGACTTCTATGTTTTCTAGATTGGGCACAGCTCCTCTTTATACCCACTGCACCCAAGCGTGGGACAGTTAGAATTTACCAGGGAGACTACCACCCTGGCTACGTTGAGACTATAGGAAGACTATAGGAAGGATCATACTAGTTTGCTCTAAGCAGGCAAGAGTGACCCTTTCAGTACACGAGAACAAGATACTCAGAATCACCCTGGTGCAGATAATAATAAGAAGGACCTTGTGGGTACCATCTAGATTACATGAAGCTCATGAAGTTAAGATGTATTACTTTATATCAGCCCCTCTCTCTCCAGTGTTTTACATAAGAGATAATCTCGAGATTAATCCTTGGTATAACCTTTGTTTATACCTACAATAGGGTGTGGCACTACACTCTGTTTAGGGTTCTTTGTTGGCATGACAACCTCCCGATTGGATTACTTTGGTGTATGTAAGGGGCTGACTTGAGGCCCCTTCACCTTTTGCCCTTTTGGTTCCTCAGCCTTCAGCTTTTGGCTCCTGCGGCTTTTGGCTTTTGGCTTTGGTCTTTTGCTCTTTGGCCTTTCGCTCCTTCTGGGTAGGACTCAGCTCGGGTGACATCTCTCTCTCTTTGGTGGGAAACTTAGGCTCTTGTATGGTCTAAGTTCGGACCAGAGATAGAGTTTGTTCATTATATTGGATTGCTGTGGAAGAGCTTTTGTACTATTAAAAGCCATTTTTGGAACTGCACCTGACTCGTGAGTTTTCATCTTTCTCCCGGCGTCCTCGGAGGTAGAAGACAACCTCTGTCCTGACACTGTCGGGGACCCCCGGCGACGTTCCCGACACCAACTCACCCAAGTTCTGGCCCCACTGCAGAGATTTCTTTTTTTAAAAAATTTTGTATTATACCACAGTGAAACATACATTTACAAAGGTGTTCATAATTGGTTCTTGGTAATAAAAGTATTCCAGCACCCATCCCTCCACCAGTGCCCCATCCCCACCACCAGTGTCCCCCCACCCCTCCCGCCCCCCCCCCAGGCTGCCTCAATAGCAGGAACCCCCGTTTCCTTTCATTCTCTCTCTCTGTCTCTCTCTCTGTCTCCCACTGCAGAGATTTCTTTTTTTAAAGTGTTTTATTATACCACCGTGAGACATTACAATTACAAAGATATACAATTAAAAAGTTCATATTTGGGTTTTGGTCATACAGTGTTCCAGCACCCTTCCCTCCACCAGTGCCCATCTCCCACCACCAACGTCCCCGGTTCCCTCCCCCTCCCTCAGCCCACCTCCATGGCAGGTTCTTTATTTATTTCCCTTTCTCTCTCTTTCTCTTTTCCTTCCCTTCCTGACTATGGATTATAGAACATACATTAAAGGGTTGTCATGTGTATCTTTTTGCCTGTATTTAATGCTCAGTTCTAGGGTGGTATTAGTACTTTCGACAATTGATAGCACACAGTTCCATTTTCTGTCTTACCTAGCCTCTGACTCCCACACGTTTGTGATAATTTCCACCTTTGACAAGACCTCCTAATACATGTTTCACTTGATCTTGGATATTGGTATCATAATATGTACATATATATTTATGTCATGCAAATAAATGCAGTCATTCTGTATCTGTCTCTCTCCTTCTGGCTAATTTCACTCAACATAATCCTCTCCAAGTCCATCCATTTATAGGCAAATTTTATAACTTCGTTTTCCTAACAGCTGCATAGTATTCCATTGTGTAGATGTACCAAAGCTTCTTTATCCAGTCATCGATTCTCGGGCACTCTGGTTGTTTCCAGATTCTGGCTATTGTGAATAATGCTGCTATGAATATAAAGGTATGGATGGTGTTTCCGCTGAGTATTTTTGTCTTCCCAGAGTAGATTCCCAGGAGTGGAATGGCTGGGTCAAATGGGAGTTCAATTTCTAGTCTTTGGAGAAATGTCCATATTGTTTCCCCAGAAAGGCTGTACCAGCTTGCATTCCCACCAACAATAGATGAGTGTCGGGGGCGTCGCGGGGTCCCCGACAGTGTCAGGACAGAGGTTGTCTTCTACCTCCGAGGGCGCCGGGAGAACAGATGAAAACTCAGTCCGGTGCAGTTCCAAAAATGGCTTTTAATAGTACAAAAGCTCTTCCACAGCAATCCAATATAATGAACAAACTCTAGCTCTGGTCCGAACTTAGACCATACAAAAGAGCCTAAGTCTCCCACCAAAGAGAGAGGATCTCACCCGGGCTGAATCCTACCCAGAAGAAGGAGCAAAGGCCAAAGAGCAAAACGCCAAAGAGCAAAAGGCCAAAAGCCGCGGGAGCCAAAAGCTGAAGGCTGAGGAACCAAAAGGCAAAAGGTGAAGGGGCCTCAAGTCAGCCCCTTATATACACCAAAGTAACCCAATCGGGAGGGTTGTCACGCCAACAAAGAACCCTAAACAGAGTGTAGTGCCACACCCTATTGTAGGTATAAACAAAGGTTATACCAAGGACTAATCCGAGATTATCTCTTATGTAAAACACTGGAGAGAGGGGCTGATATAAAGTAATACATCTTAACTTCATGAGCTTCATGTAATCTAGATGGTACCCACAAGGTCCTTATTATTATCTGCACCAGGGTGATTCTGAGTATCTTGTTCTCATGTACTGAAAGGGTCATACTCGCCTGCTTAGAGCAAACTAGTATGATCCTTCCTATAGTCTACCTTTAGTCTCAGCGTAGCCAGGGTGGTAGTCTCCTGGTAAATTCTAACTGTCCCACGTTGGATGCAGCGGGTATAAAGAGGAGCTGTGCCCAATCTAGAAAACATAGAAGCCTTAGTAGATGTATAAGTCAGAAGTTATTCAATCAAGGTGACTTCTGTAACTGCCACACCCTCTAGAAGTGTTTACATAGAAGAGAGATCTCATTAGAATGAACATTGGCTTAAATAAGATTAAGCTGGGAGTGAGCAAAACAACAAAACTCCCAGATTAGCTAAACATGTCCTCCAACAGATGAGTGTCCTCTTTTCCCCACATCCACGCCAGCACTTGTTGTTCTTGCTCTTTTGAATATGTGCTAGTTTCACTGCAGAGATTTATTAAGATGCTCAATAGTCTCCCACAAATTGTCTCCTGTCAAAATCAACTGAAAGAAGCTGTTTTTCACAAGAGTGGTAAACAACGTTATGTGACAATGAAGCACTACCCAAACATTTAAAGTATTGAGTGTATTGATGAGATACACAACAAGCTCCCAGGTATCTTATTAAAATGAGCAGGATGTGGGACAATATTTGGTATTCAATGATGAAACAAGAAAGGGTGTTGGAGAGAGAGTACAGTAGTAACTCTCTTGCCATGCATATGAATGATATCCGCTTGATCTCTTGCAGTACTTATGGTCGCAGCTCCACCAGGAGTGAAGTGGAGCTTCACAGAAAGCTGAATTAGGAGGGAAGAGCTGCATATTCCAGACCTTAAACACTGTGCTTGGGAGCCGATGCTTATACGCTATGAAGTCAAGGAAAACAAAGATGAAAATGCAGTGAATGGCTCTGTGTGTGTGTGTGTGTGTGTACATATACAAGATATATGCTAAAAATCAACCAAAAATCAGTGTTTAAAGCAATATCTCAGAGATGTCCAAATCTGGGAAGGAACAATTACTATTCTAATGGGTAAGAGTTAATAAACAAACCAACTGAAAGCCCGTAAAAATCTAGTTCAGATTTGGCCAGAACAGAAAAATCAAACTTACCATCCTCACAATGCTGGAAGAAATAACCCCCTAGGCTGCAAGTGTTCTTTTCATTTCATCACCTGTTGACCTGGTGAGCTACGTGTTCTGGTGTGAGGTTTGGAAAAGGACCTGTATAGCTTCTGGGTTTGTCTGAAGACGCCAGCAGGAGCTGGACGTTGGGACGCAGAGGCTTCCTCTGCATTATTTGTTTTCACGGCAAAGCTGACCCAGTTCAGCCCCTTCCTTTGGGCCCCAATTACTGCAGAAGAAGACTTGTGTTCATAAATATATTGAAACTCTGCTTGCAGTTAGGCTGTCAAAGTTGCCTGTCCCTCTTGGAAAGACATGTTGTCTGTGCTTAATGATTTTTTTTAGAGCAATTGCTCATGGCCTTGTGGGCAGCCTGTGAAAACAGGAATAACACCATGGAGTGAGCACATGCCACTAGGCACACAACCACCCTTTTCCCTGCCTGGCTGAGCCAGCAGAGTGGGGTAACCAAGGCCCCTGAATACAACTGCTAATTAGATTGCTAGGTTTCTTAAACACTCGTGTCAGCAGAAAGCACTTGTTCTTCCACACACTTCATTCCAACCCTATGAGGTTTATGGTATCATTTGCTCACTTTTGCAGGAGAGGAAATCAGCTTACAGAGATTAAATAACCTATCCACTGTCACATGTCTGGGAATGAAAGAGCACGAGTTACAAACCAGGGTTTTCTACAGGGGAAGCCCATACTCCTAGCCACTGGATACACAACCTAACCTGAGTACACAGTTAGAATTTGACCCACTGAATGTGCTGAGCCTCTCAGGGTCTTATGGTCACCCCTTCCTCCCACAGGGAGACCACTACCACCTGTCACATGCTGACAGTAACCACCAGGAGCAGTCTGAAACTACTGTAAGGTTTGACCTTCTGAGATCACAAAAATATACGCCCTTTAAAGTATCTGCATGTATTTCTTTTTGTCTGATTATTTATTTTTATCTCAGAGCCAGGATTACTCCTGGAAATTATATTCTGTGCCAAGGTTTGAGCCCTGGCCAGTCACATTCAAAGCCAGCACCTTAACACCCCCCTGAACTATCTCTCTGGCCCAAGCATCTGCATTTAGAACAAGGTTTTATGTAAGGCTGCATTTTAAAAGCAGCATATGTGAATCACTGATAAGCATGCACACACATATGCATGTTTGTTGATACTTGGTATAGGGCATCACATAGAACAAACACCAACAAAGTACACACAAAACTGAGGAGTCAAAAAATATAAAAAACACACCTACAGGGAAATATTGGATCTATTATTTAATATTTCATGTTATTTTCTAGAGACTTTATATTTAATAAGAGTAAGCTGAGTAGGCAAAAGATCGAAATTACCTATGAATAAAAATGGGCATATTACTTTAAAATGTCTTTGTACAAAATGTACAGGAACTCTCATCAGATGGTTTTTCTGAAAATGACAAAGTAACTCATTCTATGTGGATGAAATACCAAGTAGACAGATACCCAGTCCACTAATCCAATGGTTTGGGGGGTCAGTAAGATAGAATAGCCTTGAGAAAGATTTCAATTCTGAGTTCTTAGCATGGAAACTAGTGAGTAGTTGGTGAATCATAGTTCATTAAGTGATTTTACCCTTTAACCCACAGATAATTATTTATGTAATACCTTGTTGTTTGTGCCAATACCACTCCAGTAAGAACCACTTCAAAAGCTGAAATTTGATTTAGAATTGCAATCTATCCAAATTTTTCTTGAGAAACACTTGTGATTAGAACATATTTTTGGGGTAGGGGACACCCAGAGGTGTGTAGGGCTTACTCCTGGCTCTGCACTCAGGGATCACTCCTGGAGGGCTTGGGGGACCATGTCGGTTGGCCGTGTGCAAAGCAAATGCTCTACCCACTATACTATCACCCAGCCCCAAGACTAGAAATCTTATTACTGAATATTTTACCAATGCTTGTGAGTTGAAAAAATATATTTTCTCCATCATGAAACAAAAATATGCTCCTGAAAATATATAAATTCATCTTTCCTGAAAGCAGTACATCAACCTTCTATTAATTTAGATTGGATTTTGCACCCAGATACACCATAAATGAAATAGCATCTGATGACTGTAAGATCATCAAGGCCTGATGGTGCCTGTTTCGATCAACGAGAAGCTGAATGTGCTTGGAGCATGGACTTTGACACTTAAACGCCAACATCTGTCTCGCCAGTGTCCTTATCTAGGAATGCAATCTCGGGCAAGTTATTCCATCTCGTCACGCACGTCCAGATGGGTGATGTTACAATCACTCGCCAGAAAATGTGTGATGATTACTAAAACACTTCTTACCAGAGCACTATGGGTCAGTGACTGCCAGAGTCAAGTCACTCCAAGGCACATGGGCGGGTCAGTTCTTGCTCTTCACAGCTGTCTCCTCAGCCACACTCAAAGTCAATATTTGTGGACTGAAGAAATGAATGACAAGGAATCACTCCTTTTATTCTTCTTTTGGAGTTGTTAATGGATATGAACTCCACGGTCATTCCGTAGGGCTGACACACAGCAGATACTTGTTCCTGCATCTGGATAAATATGCTGTACTATCACTCCAGCCCCGTGATTAGAACTCTTGTTACTAAATATTTTACCAATGTCTATGAGTTTAAAAAAGTATTTCTTCTGTTAACCAAATGAAAACAGGCTCCTGCAAATAGAAACCCATCTATCTTGAAAGTAGTATTCTTGGAATAAATATTAGATCAGTAAATTCAGAGACTCCCACAACAGTGCATATTCTGTTCATCTTCATTGTAATCATGGTTGTTTCCCCCTTTAGAGTTTCATGGATAAGAGAAAGGGCCTAAAGTTAATAGAAAACATGAAAACAGGGAACCCGGTGACTCTTTGGTAACTTCAAACTAGGTTTGGCAGTTCAAAGGATACATGTTCTGCATGCAGGAGCCCCAGGTTTGATCCCAACACTATAAGGACTCAGGTTTGCTGGAAACAATCCCTGAGCACCACGCTAGAAGCATCCCCAAGCACCACCAGGGATGTGGCCAAAGCAAACAATACTTGACCCAAATGTTTAGTTGTTCCTATTTTCAATATGTCCCTTTCCTTCCCTTTGCTATTGGTTTGATGTCAGGGGTACATGAATCCCTTGTGGTGGTGTTCACACACATAATTGTGGCGCTCACTTGGGCTTGTATGCTTTAGGTGAGTATTTGCATTTGTGCACTGGGGTTTCACTTATTCAGTTGTGGTGCTCACAGGGGCTACTATGGTGCTCACACAGGTGCACTTGTGGCCATCACAGAGCTCCCGATATTTTAAATTTTCTTTTATTATAGTTTATTAATAGGGTTATAAAAGACTTTAAGTTTATGGATATAGATATAGGAGGTTACTATACATTCCCAACAAAGAAGTGATCATGACCCTGCACCCCGTCCGTATGTCACCTCCGGATAAACATTCCTCCCACTCATCCACTCCCCATTCGTAGTAAACTGAGAGTTATGGTTTTAGCACACACTGGCCCTTAGCACCCCCACAGGCTCCAGGCTATCTGCCTATGCTCTATCTTACCTTCTGGCGGCCGACTCACTCCCGGATTCTTTCCCCAAATATTCTAGTATCGAGGTCTATCATCAATTGATATTGCCCATGCTCTTAATTTGTCTCAGGATAACACAGATGAGTGATGTCATCCCATGTTTCTCCTCTGCTTCTGACTTTTCTCATCAACATGATACCTTCCAATTCCTTTCAAGTTCCCACTAGCTAATGAGTATTATTTTTCTTGTGGCTGCACACTACTCCACTGTGTATACATAAACACACCTCCTTCACCCAGGAGCTATCATTGGACATCTGTGTTACTTCATCTCCTAGTTATTGAACTAAGAACTGCAGTGAATAAGGTGTGCAGGTGTCTTTTTCAATCAGTGCCTTTGTATTTGGGGTACGAGTAGAGGCGGGATAGCTGGATCAAATGGGAGCTTTATTCTTTTTTTCTTTTAGAATATTGTTTCCATAGAGGCTGGACCAGGTGACATTTCCACCAACAACGAATGCGGGTTTCGCCACACTCCTACCAACACCTGTTGTTTTCTGTTTTATGCCTGATTTGTTTTAGGGCCACACCCATCTGTGCTTAGGGGGTTACTCCTGACTCTGCACTCAATAATTGACAGTGCTTGGGAGACCATACAGCATGCAGGGGATGGAAACTGGTTTGGCCATGTGCAAGGCAGGCACCCGACCCACTGAACTATCTCCAGCCCCCTTTTCTTAATCTATGCCATTCTCACTGATGATGCTTCAGGTGACACTTCACTCTAGCTCTGCTCTGGCTCAAAAATCTTTTAGTTGTGGTGCCCACCAGGGATGAAATACTGCAATTTTGCTAGTACACCTGACTGTGAGGTGGGGACCACCCACCTTTGGGGCTGGGGTTCCCAGGAAGCTGAACTCTGGGATGTGCTAAGCACTGGCGATGGATCTCCTGCCTCATAGCCATTGGCCCTACCTACATCAAACATTTATTTATTTATTTTTATCCTGCATTTTGTCACTTATCTCGATGATCATCGACTTGCTCAAACGGGCACCAGTAACATCTCCATACGTCCTGTCACATGCTAGTAGAGCCCAAGGGCATCTGCTTGCTCCAGGAACATAAAGAGCCTCAAACCATCCCATCAGGTCATGGGAATGAGGTCTATAATTGTTACTGGTATTTGGCATATTAAATATGACACAGGTAGCTTGCCAGGCTCTGCCATGTGGGTGGGATACTCTTGTAGTCACCTCTAATCTCGAACATTTATTGATGAACCAAGGGACCACAAGCCACGCAAGCCGGGCTGTAATCAGTTCTTCTGCTGGGTGGAGTTCTGACAAGAGGGGAGTCCAGTTGTGGAAAATGGCAGTCCTCATGGTGTGGCTCTTGCGAGGCTCTGCTGGGGTGGCAGGCCAGGGTTGGATCCCACCATCCCTCCCGGGCACCTCGTGATCAGCTGGGCATAGGGAGAGCCAGTAGTAGCTCTGCCCCATGTATGTGAGTCCCCAACAATATGTGAGTCCCCACATTTTATTTTATTTTATTGTTTTAATATTTAATTATATCACTGTGAGATAAACAATTACAGAGATGTTCATGTTTGGGTTTCAGTCAGTGTTCCAGCACCCATCCCTCCACCAGTGCCCATTTCCTACACCAATGTCCCTTAATTCCTCCCCCCCTCCCCAGACTACCTCTATGGCAGGTTCTTTGTCTCGTTTCTCTCTTTCTCTTTCTCTCTCTCCCCCTCTCTCTCTTTCTCTCCCCCTTCTCTTACACATAAACATTTTTTTTCCTTTTTTTATTTATTTATTTTTTTAATTTTTTTATTATACCACCGTGAGACATACAATTACAAAGGTGTTCACAATTGGTTCTTGGTAATACAGTATTCCAGCACCCATCCCTCCACCAGTGCCCCATTTCCACCACCAATGTACCCCACCCCTCCTGCCCACCTTTTGTCCTGCCTCTTTTTTTTTTTAATTTTTTTGTTATACCACCGTGAAACATACAATTACAAAGGTGTTCATAATTGGTTCTTGGTAATACAGTATTCCAGCACCCATCCCTCCACCAGTGCCTCATTTCCACCACCAATGTGCCCCTCCCCTCTCGTCCCCCAGGCCGCCTTAATAGCAGGTACCCCAGTTTCCTCTCTTTCTCTCTCTCTCTCTCTCTCTCTCTCTCTCTCTCTGTCTCTGCATCTCTCTCCCTCTTATTTTACACATTGTGGCTAGCCCTGCAGATATTTAGAGTTTATCACTTAAGTCTCTTTGTTACACATAAACATTTAAGGTAAGATTCTGAAGGAAACTAAGTGGTATTTACATGACTTCAGTAAGTGAGCTTAATTTTCAATGTTAAGTCTGGTAGAAAAGACAGCAGGGAAGGTGTTTCCCCCATTCCCAAAACTCTGGGGTGCCCTCGGGAGTGGGGGCAGGTAGAGTCCCTACCCTGCCAAAGCCCTGGCAGCTGCACCACACCCCACAGGTGCCACCACGCCAACAGCCTAACCCCACAGCTTCACTGAGAACCTCTGCAGATGCGCCCCACTTCTACAGATCCTGAGCTTCTGGGCTGCATGATAAACCCAAATTCCACACCAAATCAGATGAGAAAGTAACAGACACCAACTAAACTCAACAAACAAAAGCAGTAACACTAAAGGCTCAATTGTGATGAACAGCTTAGTAAATCCTTAGATAAAGACTTAACAACCTATGGCAAAATATAAAAATTTTCTTATTGTTATAAGAAATTGTTATAAAGATATAATAATTTTTTATTTTGTGAAATAAAAATTTCACACATTTTCTTTTACTTATTTTTTAATAATCCCTTAGCCATTTGATTGTAACAAGCAATATAAAACAAATTATTGTGTGCCTGCTATGGGGGCCAGTTTGGGGGTGGTGGGGAAAATGGGGCAATAGTGGAGGGAAAGTCACTCAGGTGTGAGCTGGACACTGGAGCATTAAAAACCTGTAAGAACTATATTATGAACAGCGTTGTAAACCATGGTGTTTAAATAAAGTTTATATATTGTGAACAGCATTGTAAACCATGGTGTTTAAATAAAGTTTTTTTAAAGTAAATAAGAAAAGAGAAGATCAGATACTTCTCTGAACTGTCTATAAATACTACTTACAGACAGCTGTTTGACTTAGTGACTTTACTTTAGACATCATGATATGTATACACATAGATACTTGTACATGTGCTACATGATAATATGCTTGTAGCATCTATTTACTTTTACTTATATCTATATATAAATATCTACAAGGGAATCTAGCAGTTAGCCAAGTTGATTTATAGAAAAAGTAATATTTTTCTAAGAAGATGGATAGGGTCTTTTATAGCTATATACACTAGGTCAGTGTTTCTCAACTGCGGCCATATGATCCCCTATAAACTTCTGGGATATTCCAGGGTGTCACAGATGAAAACTGTTTAAATAGTGGGCCATGGCACAAGATGAGGGATCAAATGCATGGGGGTGCATAGGAATGAAGTGAGGTGGGAAAGGGACCACATTTTATAAAACTTGAGAAACACTAGATGATGTTGAAACACTCTAACTTTGAGAAAATATTCATGTGTTATATTTAATGTGTGTATGTGTGATAAACATTATTACATATATTAAATATGTATAGACAGTATACATATAATAACTATTCATGTGTCATACTTAATATGTATGTGTGATGTACATATATTACATATATTAAATATGCATAGATGTATACATATAATAAATATTCATGTGTCATAATTAATATGTGTGTATATGTTATAGGCATATATCACATATACTAAATATGCATGCATATAATAAATATTTGTATGTTATACTTAATATGTGTGTATTGTGATATGCATACATTACATATATTAAGTATGCATAGACAGTATACATATAATAAAAGTAATAGACATATGGGGATTTCTGTTGATTCCTATTTTCTTAAAGCCCTTCAATATCTAATCTTACAGGTTGCCATCTGTTGCATAAGCAGACGAAACTGTCATATGGACACAGGCATGCATTATTATCACTATGGAATGTAATTTTAAACCCATGAGTCATTAATTGCCTACAACTATAAAATGAAAGCATCTCTAAATTTTTTATTTGAAGCATTAGTGAACAAGAAAAACATTAGAATAGTTAAAATTGGACTTTAAATACTTTCCATTTTCTATCAGGCAAAATTGCGCTCTATTGCCATAGCTAAGAATAAAACATTCCCCCACAAATTCACTGTCATCCCCACAGAGTTGTAAAACAGCCCAGTTGAATAAGGACAATTGCTCTGGAATAGAAGTTTGTGTCCAGCCCAAATGCGTCTGTTGCCACTCAGCCCTTCAAGGTGATGGTGTTAGGAGGAGGAACTGTGAGAGGAAATTATGGATAGATGGACCCCAAGTCCCCAGGACTGGAATTATTGACCTCGCAGGAGGCGTGGCCCTCTCTTTTCTCTGTCCTAGGAGGATGTAAGGAATGGGCAGCCTCGTGCTGGAGATGAGATAGAGCATCTGCCTTGTATGTCCTTCACCCTGTTTGATTATAGGCATTCCATGGCCCCTGGTCACCACCAAGTGTGGCTCCAACACAAACCAACACAACAGAAACAGTATACAATCTCTATCTCAGAGTAGGTCCTCCGAGACCTTACTAGTACCTTGACCATCAACCACTAGCTTCTGAAATGGGGGAAATGCATGCATACAGTTCCAAAGTTACCCAGTATTTGTATAGTGCAGCTGAGCTGACTAAGACAAGAGTCAAAGATGCATATCTCTGTAATAACAGGTAATTGCCAGTGTGCCCAACCCCCATGGCAAAGCAAGCCAGAAATCTTTCATAACTTCCAAAACTTTCTCAAGGGTTCCTGGTGCTGCTAAGGTTTCCTGACATTGCTTTGTTGGCAATGCTCTATTTTTTTGGGGGTGGTGGTGGTTATACACTCAAAGGTGTCAGGGATTAGTCCTGGCTCTGTGCTCATTTGCTCAGGGATCACTTTTGGTGGGGCTCGGGGGGCCATATTGAGTGACAGGCAACCTCGGTTGGCTTCTTGCAAGGCAAACTCCCAACTAGCTTTATTATGGTGCCGGCCCCTCTGTGTTCTTGATGTTTTGAAACATTCACTAATCTTTAATATTTGTCAATTTATGTATATATATATATATATATATATATATATATACTGAGAGAGAGAGAGCGAGAGAGAGCTTCATGCATTGTCTTGACAAGATTGCCAAGTGAGGGGGCTAGAAGAGCAGGTAAGGCCCTTGCATGCAGCATCCCGTCCCATATGGTCCCTGAGCACTGCCAGGAGTAATCCCTGAGCATCACGTGTAGCCCCAAAACAAAACCAATAAACAAGATTTCCAGGTGATCGAATGTTGAAATTTACTTACAAAATAAAGTAATTCAAAGTTTTGCTTCATTAAAAATTCAAAACAATGGGGCTGGAGCAATAGTACAGCAGGTAGGGCATTTGTCTTGCACAAGGCCAGTCGGGGTTTGATCTCTGGCATCCCGTATGGTCCCCAGAGCACCACCAGGAGTAATTCCTGAGTGCAGAGCCAGGAGTAACCCCCAAGCATCTTTGGGTGTGACCTAAAAGAAAAGAAAAAAAAAAGAAAAGAAAATGGATGAGATTAATTAGATCTAATAATTAGGAGGAATATTAATTTGAGGAGTAAACTGTCTTTTCAAATATGGTAAAACTATTTTTAGGGGCCAGAGAGCCGGTACAGCGAGTCGGGTGTTTGTCTTTTCATGTTCCATCCCAGGCACTGCATATAGTCCCCAAGCACCTTTGAGAGTGACCTGGAGGTCACATCCATATTAATATATATCAATACGTATTAATAATGTGCATGAGAGTGGCAGAAATAGGAGCAATAGATGATAGGTATTGCTAGAACTACTGTTATGTATTAATGTTAAAAACCTTTTGCAGGAGTGTTGCAGGACACCTAAAAGCCTAAAAGCCTCTGCATCTGCCCTGGATTGCCTCCTGCAGGTCACTTCGTAGATAGGGGGGTAGTTTGAAAGTGGCAGTTTATCTGACCATGTATTCTGTTCTGGCTGGTATATTCTCTCATGCTACCACAATCATCGTGGTACTAGCTAGATCTTACCAGCATATTTGCCTGGCCACATTGGATCTCTAAGTAATTAGACCAGAGAGAAATGCTGTTTGCCTCCAAGCAAGCAAGCATGGCTCCCTGATAACTCAAAGGCAACTAAAATACAAAACTACTGTGAAGTAGACGAGACTCTTGTGAAGGCTTGGAGAAATATTTAACTGGCATTAGTATAGTCTTTGGTACAGAGACAAGCCATCTCAGAAACCCCCCCCTTCTCTACCCTATAAAGGCATTTCCAGGCAGATCTTGGCTTAAGACATTAGCATATAATAGGGCCTAGGTGAGGTGCTGGGAGAAATTACCTGAGGGCATTGACCCTTCCTGCTTCCCATAATAGTGGGAGGTCAGAGGTGCAGGGGGTATAAAACTAGGCTGCTTCCTCTCTGGCTCGCTCTCTCTTTTTGGGCTCTCTTTTGGGGCTCGCACTCTTCTTGGGAGTCTTGACCATGAAAACTCCAGATTTACCTTATGGGCCCTGAGCCTGAGTGGGGTTCTGGTGTGTGTGTGTGGAGGGGTAGTGGGGAGAAGAATACAGCTTCTAAAAAATTTTAAATCTCTCTCTCTCTCTCTCTCTCTCTCTCTCTCCCTCCCTCCTTCCTTCCTTCCTTCTTTCCTTCCTTCTTTATTTCCTTCTTTCTTTCTTTGGTAAGAATCATACCCAGTGGTACTTAGGGGTTATTCCTGGCTCTGCACTCAGGGATCAATCCTGACAGTGTTTGGGGGGGGGCATACCAGGGACAATGCCAGGGAAAGACTGCAAGGCGAGTGCCTCCCCCACTGTATTATCACTCTGGCCCCGAGTCTATGCTTTGTCTAGGCTACCAGCAGAAGTAGAAGTTGCAAAAAGTGGTATGGTGTTTGGGAAAAGAGTGCCTAGCCCCAAATGACAAAGGCTATCAAAATATATTAACAAGCCAAACACACATACTACAATAAAACTACCATAGCACTAATAGGGTGACAGTCAGGACAGGTCGTTTCTGGCTCAGAAAATGGCAGATAAATTCCTCCCTGGCCATAAGCATTGAGCTCCTGGTGCCCTGGGGTCAGAAGTTCACTGCATTTAGAGGTTTCTGTCTCAAAGTTCTGCTATGGCAGTATTAGCCTGGGCTTCATAGGGTGGGCATTTTGACTAACACTTGGCAAAATAAGAGTTAATTGCAGTAAGTTTGAATCTTTTCTTACAGCAACTATCAAGTAGGCTGTGGCTTCAGGTAGGTTAAAAAGTAAATAAAAAGAATGGGAACAGGGCCAGAGCAATAGTACAGTGGATAGGGCATTTGCCTTGTATGCAGTCAACCCTGGTTTGATCCCCGGCATCCCGTATGGTCCCCAGAGCACTGCCAGGAGTAATTCCTGAGTGCAGCGCCAGGAGTAACCCCTGAGCATCACTGGGTGTGACCCGAAAAGCAAAAAAAAATAATAATAATAATGGGGACATGGTTGGGTGGGCTGGAGAAATAGTGCAGTAGATAGGGATGTTGCCTTGCACACAACCATCCTGGGTTTGATCCCCTAGCACTGTATATGGTCTCATAACTGTCAGAGTGATCCCTGAGCACAGAGCCAGAAGTAAGTCCTGAGTACTAGCAGTAAGCCCTGAGCACCAGGAGTAAGCCCTGAGTACCAGAAGTAAACTCTGAGTACCACCAGATGTGGCCCCAAAGTAAAAGCAAAATGAAAGAAGAAAGTGTCTTACAGTCTCAGATGACCTCACTCAACAAGACCTGGGAACGGAAGACATCAGATGCCCAAAGCCTTGGCTCTGAGCTGCAGAACTGAGAATGACTCCCACCATCCACAGCCACCTCCCTGAGCTACAGGACTGAGAGTGCCCCCACAATCCACAGACCTAGAAGTAAGCCCTGAGGACAGCCAGGGGCAGAAATCTGCCTACATCCAACATTAACAAAATGCATGAGCATGTAACAACAAAACCACTCATGTGTTCACTCTTTCAGAGTACAATTTACGAAGCAATAGGAGTGTGCAGACTACTTCACAATGGAGTAGAATAATTTGCCAAGGCTGCTATGACTCAGTAGAGAACTTAGAGATAAGCAGTTTTGCAGGTGCCCACACCAGACACGACACACGGTAGGAATCTACGCTGCAGCTTCATCCATCTACCATCGCTGAAGTGGAAGGGAAAAGCAAATGGGTCTGATAGGCTGACGACGTCTCTGCTCTGATGTACCGAGTCGTTCTGCCTCATTTCCCAGC
>JAJIBD010012225.1:0-26924 GCA_021461705.1 Cryptotis parvus
CAACCAAATTCAATCCCTGAAGCTCGTGTGGTATTTTGAGCACCCAGGAATGAGAACACAGCCAAAAGTAAGACCTGACCACCACTAGGTTTGATCCAAAAGTAAATAAAAGTTCCTATTTTTGAAATCTACACCCCTGGATAATGAAAAGTTACCAGGGACAGGAGAGATGGTACAGCAGGTAGGGTGCTTACCTTGTACACTGTTGACAGGGGTTGGATCTCCATCATTCCCTAAGCCTGTCAGCAGTGATCTCCAAGTACATAGCCAGGTGTAATCCGATAACATAGACAGGGATGGCCAAAAACCAACCAAACAAAAAGCTCAGATACCGCAGGGCACATACTACAAAAGTAAGTAAGCTGGTCAGGAAAAATGACTGAAACCCAATCATGAACATCTTTTTAACTGTATATTGCACAGTGACATAAAAAAATATTTTTAAAAAAGAGTAAGTAAGCTGGGAATCTGTCCTAAGGGGTTGGAGGCCCTGTAATTCACTAGTTCCTCTTCACAGCTGGACCACCAGATCCCACTAAGCATTCGGTTTTTGTGGCTCTTCGATCTAAATAAGAATTCTAACTTAAAAAAAAAAAACTGAATCAGCCCAAGATAGTTAAAGCAGTTCATGATTGAGTTTGTGATATAATGTTCCAACACCCATTACCTCACAGTGCACATTTCGCCCACCAATAGCCCAATGTCACATTTCCCTACTGCCTATGCTCCCCCCTCTCTCCTTTTTCTATCCTCCCGTCCCCCACCTTAGGCACTGTGGTTTGCAATACTGTTACTGAAAGGGTATTATCAAGCATATCACTGTACCTCCTTTCAGCACTGTTGACCAATTTATCCTGCAGAATGCAAGATGAATATGTTTCCGGCAGAAAAATGGGTATTCCGTGGGATGAACAGATAAAGTTCACCCTTGTTTAATTCTCTCTCTGCCCTGCTAATTTTCTCAGCTGTCCACTTTCAGGTTGGAAAAGGTACCTGCATCCAGAGATGGAGAATAGCAGAGGGCTGGCCCACAAATGGCAAGGAAGCCATAGCCATAAATGGCAGCTGCATTATAAAAAAGTCAAAAAAAATCTTTGGTTTTTTGGGTTACAAAGATGCTCAGGGGAACCATATTGGATGCTGGGGATTGAACTTGGATAGGTCATGTGCAAGGCAAATGCCCTATCTGCTGTACTATTGCTCTGACCTCTAGTTCAAATATTTTTAGATAAATTTACATTTGTAGAGGAGCTGCAAAAAGTACTGCAGAGGACAGAAATCTCCAGGCTTTCACAGAGTCGGGGATGGGCTACTTCCCCCATCTTCCTGTACTTCCAGAAGTAGTGGCAGTCACACACATGTCCCAAAGCGGCCACCCAGTTAAAAATTTAAATCCAATGGTATTATCACATTAAAAACGTCTCAACTTCCTGGAGGCGCAGAGCTGCAAATCATCTCAAACTCTGCAACACTGATATACCAGGAGTAGCACATCAGATTGGATGGGATGTAATGTAGAAGGAAACTAATCTCAATTAACAAAGTACAACCACAGAAGGCTTAACCTGTAACAACACCTAGTAATCTCTCATACAAGGGCTTAATGGCACCATGGTTAGATACAACCTTCACCACTTTCTTCTGAGGAAACTTTTGAACATTCTCTTAGCAAATTATTTATAACAAGCAATATTAAATAAAATTATTGAGGGCCTGCATGAGGGCAGGCTTTAATGGGTGGTTGTGAAAATTGGAAATAATGGTGGTGGGAAGGTCCAAGGGTGGTGGGATTGATGTTGCGATATTGAATGTCTGTAACTAATCATCACTAACAACTTTGAAAAAATAAATACATAATACCACAAAAAAAAGAATCATGGGGGAATGGTTCCTTGGCCTCCCACAGCACTGATTGGAAGGCCCTAAATAAAAAATATTATATTATGAAATATATTTCCACATATTGAATAAACTTTAAAATTGAATTATTATTATTATTGTTGTTATTATTATTATTATTATTATTGATTTTTTGGGTCATATCCGGCAATGCTCAGGGGTTACTCCTGGCTCTGCACTCAGGAATTACTCCTGGCAGTGCTCAGGGGATCATATGGGATGCCGGGGATTAAATCCGGGTCAGCCATGTGCAAGGCAAATGCCCTACCCGCTGGACTATCACTCTGGCCCCTAAAAATCGAATTTTTAAATAGCTGCATAATGTTCCCAATTTATACGAATTTATAAAATGTCCTCCTGTTTTGGAGAATCTTGCATGATACCACTACACCAGTGGCACTATCCTCCTGTTTTTAGATATATAAGTTGCTCAGGGGTTTCTCCTGGCTCTGCAGTCAGGAATTATTCCTGGCGGTGCTCAGGGGACCATATGGGATGCCAGGGATCGAACCTGGACCGGCACAGGCCAGCCGCATGTAAGGCAAACGCCCTACCCGCTGGGCTATTGCTCCGGCCCCTAAACCTAAGATTTTTTTCAACAACTCTAATGATATGCTCCAATTAAATCTGCAAAAGTGGTATTTCTAGGTTTTGAATATATAGATTTTAAAGGTGCTTCTTCGTCAAGACCCTGAATGAATGGTTTGAGGCTCTTTGTATTCCTGAAGCAACCAGATGCCATTGGGCTACACTGGCACGTTATAGGGTCAAATGGAAATATTACTGGTGCCCGCTCGAGCAAATTGATGAATAACGGGATTTCAAGTGATCAAGTGATCAAGGTGCTTTAGGGTAAAACCAAACAAAGGAAGGTTTGTACTAATGCACTAATATTCTAACCAGCACTGTTCTTGAATGTCAATGAATTGAGGGTGTGTGTGTGTGTGTGTGTGTGTGTGTGTGTGTGTGTGTGTGTGTTTAACTGAACAAGTTCAAATATCTTAGAAGTAAACACTCCTTCTATGAGAGACAGTTTCTACATGTTTCCTATTCATTTAATGAAGAATTTTTAGGAAGGTAGAAACAATGGGGATTTCTAATTATTTAATCTTATTGGATGTCTGTTCCACAGTTTCTTCTGTTTTTTTTTTTTTTTTTTGGTTTGGTTTTGTTTTTTTGTTTTTTGCTTTTTGGGCCACACCCAGCAATTCTCAGGGGTTTCTCCTGTCTCTGCACTCAGGAATTTACTCCTGGCGGTGTTCTGGGGACCATATAGGATGCCAGGGATCGAACCCAGGCCAGCATGGGCCGGCCGCGTGCAAGGCAAACACCCTACCCACTGGGCTATCGTTCTGGCCCCAGTTCCACAGTTTCTTTGAAGTCATTGAATATCCTCACCATTTCATCTCTGAATTCTTATGTAATCAGAGAGATTACGTATGTGGGTATTCCTTGTTGATGCTTCAGGGCTCTTTCCTTCAGTCCATCCTTGTGGTGGGGATCTGCGTTGTTTACCAATGATGGTGTCCCCCTCTAACTGCCAGGGGGACTCACTCTGGGGAGCCCCTGTAGATGGTGATCTCCTCCTTCCCCTTCAAGGATACTACCTTCCTCTTTGGTGTTCCTCTTTGACTTGTGTGGGGCCTCTAGCACTGATTCAGAGGTTGTGTTCTTAGTTCTGAATTTACTGAAACTTCTGCATTGGGATTGTATTTATTCTTGTGTTCGCCGTTATTTTTTTTGACTTTTTGGGGATAATGTCGCATGGACTATTGGCCTAATGTGGTTCAAGGAGCTAGGCTGCCCTCGTGAGAGTCAAGTATAAGAGACCAAGTGTGGGTCCAATGTGATACCGAAGGGAAAATTAACTTGTAGCCTTCAGGGATGTCACATCCCCCTACTGCAGTTCGGGGGGGCATAGATGGGACACAGGGCATGGGTCCTGAGGTCACAGTTTCAGTCTCTTTACTGGCTTTCACAGATCTGAGAAACATACATGTCCCCTCTCACCCAGGCACTTATCTGAGCATATAATTGTTTAATACTAATCTTATTTGTTTCCTTATAATGTTAGAATAGTATTTTCTCTGTTAAACACAGTGATTTTGAATATAGAGTCAGGTAATATGTTTGGGATTTCTTTGAAGACAATGTTTTAAAGATCAGGTCATCAGAAAACAGATATAAGTGACTTCCTCTTTTCCAGTTTGGAGTCCTTCATTTCCTTATCTTGCTTGATTGCTGTTACCAGGACTCCTAATACAATGTTGAATAAGAATGGTGAGACAGTGTACATCCTTGCCTTGTGCCTGATCTCAGCAGGAATGCTTTCAGTTTTTCACTATTAAGAATAATATTGGCCATGGGCTTTTTATAGATGACTGCTACTATCTTGAGGAAAGTTGCTCTCACCCTTTTTCATTGAGGGTTCTTAACATGAATGGGTATTGGATCTTGTCAAAAGCTTTCTCTGCATCAATTGATATGATCACTTGATTTTTTGTCTTTCCTTTTACTGATGTGAAGTATTATGTTAATTGATTTGCATATACTGAATCATCCTTGAATCCCTGGGATCAATCCCACTTGAATTTATATTAGTCATCATTGAGAAGGAAGGGGCATTAAACTGGTGAGAAATAAGCAGGAAGGAAGACAAACACACTCCTCCCTTTCTCAATTGTGCAAGGAACAATAAGGCAGATCAAACCTAACTGTCAACTAGTACAACTCTAGTCTTCTGAAAACTGAAGAAACATGCTCAGATGACTCTAGAAGAGCAAATGAGTAGCAGACCCAGGAAAATAATCAGCTGGTGTGCCTCTAAGTGCACCACTGTACTCTTTTCTTGTCTCTCTTTCTCTCCTTATCTCTCCCTCTCCCTCCTCCTCTCTCTCTCTCTCTCTCTCTCTCTCTCTCTCTCTCTCTCTCTCTGCTCCCTCATTCTCTCCACCCGTTCTCTTCCTGCCCCTTCCATCTACCCATTGCACTGTTCTCTCCTCTCTATTCTCCATTCCTACCCTTCATCCCATTTTTAGTCCTAAAACCAAGGATCACTTATGTCAATACAAGTTTAGATACCTCAGGTCTATCTTGATAATTTAAGTCAATACAACAGCTAAAATAAAAATATTTCATCTTGCAATTTTGTGGACGGTTTACATTCTTTGATCCTTTGTGACAAGAAGGTATTACTTCAGTAATACCTGACAGGAGGGTATACTGTCCTCATTTTAAGAGCGAGGGCTTTTTTTTTTCTACACCTGGCGATGCTTAGGGATTACTCCTGGCTCTGCATTCAGGATTTATTCCTGTCGGTCCTCAGGGGGTGGGGGTGTTGGGGGAGGCCATATGGGCTGTCACGGATTTTTAATCCCAGAGACGTTCAATACCTGACCCAGGATATCTCTTAGGAGTGGGGAAGGCGCCGAGACTAAGTGCTGTATCTGTATTTTGCTACTACATAGGGAATTTCCTCAAAGAGCACACAGTTCTGCCTTTTCAGAAGACTCTGCAGCAGTTTAGTGAAGACTGAATTTAACCATAGACTGAGGGTAATCAATTTTGCACGTAATTCTCACCTTCAAAAGCTCAGTTTCTTCCTTCTTTCCTTGGTCCTGTTGCTTACTCAGACTCCTATTTTTTTCCGTGGCTCTCACTCCAAAGCTCCACCCACTCCAAGGGAGTCGCGTCCTCGGTACCCAAGGTAACCAAAGAGCCTGGCCCACCCCTACTCCTTCAGCGTTTCCCATTGGTCATTATTCCCCACCACCCCTCCGAGGCCCAATCTAACGCCTGCTTTTACTCCCCTGCGCACTGCCTGCCGGGATGTGTAGTTCGTAGCTGGTCCACAGACCTTCAGGGTCAGGTTTCCCGGGAACTACCTCTCCCATCGTCCTTCGCGACAGGCCTGCGCCTGAGGTGCGTGGGTCACGTAGATGATAACTTGCAGGTTAAGTGTGTACCGCTGAGTTGCGGAACGCAGCGAGCCGTCTTATTGTTGCACCGGGAAACACCGCGAAAGTACCTCCCTTTTGACACGACCCAGGTCGGAGTGAGACTCCGATGTTTGAGAGGCTCTGAGGTGGGAGCGGAACGGCTCGCCATGTTTGCCCCCCCATGCCGGCTGCCGCGCCCTGGGTCGGCTCCGAGTATGGAAACTCGAGGCTGTCAGGCACTGGCCGCCTCGGACTAGCCGGCCTAGTCTGTCTGGCTCCGGTGCTGGCCAGTGGCAGCGCAAGTCCGAGCCCGATGTGGCAGGTTCGAGCCCTGCGCGCCGGACCCTGAGAGAGTGGACCCTGCCCGTGAGCCCCTTTGGGCAGCTGCGGGCGCGACTGCCGTGCCACCTGGTCCTCCGGCCCCTGGACCCGCCTCGCCCACCCGGACGGGGAGCATGTGTTAGTGACCGTGAGCGGCGCGGAGGGGACGGGCCGGGGGACCGGGCAACCTGCAGGTGACATACGACGAGGCCCTGAAGGAGGTGAGCATCGTGTCGGACACCATCCACCCGCAGGCCTCCGTGGAGGTGGACGTGCCTGTCAAGTTCGGCAAGTGACGGGATGGGATCGGGGATCGGGGCCTGGGGCATGCGGGGAGGGGCGTCTAAAACCCACGTTTCCCAGGTCCATGGACATGCTCACCGGAAAGGGACAAACGTAGACTTAGGGGTTGCGGGAGGGCTAAGATTCGAGAACACGGCGGAGGACTCGGCTGGGAAGGACGGGGGCGGGGCGGGGGGGCGAGGGATTTGCAGGGAGAACAGGATTTGGGGGAAATTCGAGGTCAGGTCCCCTGCTGACAGAGCTGTTACCTGCACTTGGAGACTCATCGCTGGGTGTTCACCTCCACCCCCACTTCTGTGCCTGTCACCGGATCTTCTGGGAACTGAGGGCTTTCAGCAACAAGATCACTCCTTTTAAGATCCTTGTGCCCAGGCCCCAGCAGAAGGTGGAGGTTTGGGGGGGACGAACGGTAGGTAGCACAAGGGTAGTGCGTTTGCCTTGCATGCGGCCAACCCGGGTTGGAACCTCGGCATCCCATATGGTACCCCATGCACTGCCAGGAGTAATTCTTAAGCCTAGAGCCAGGAGTAACCCCTGAGCATCGCTGGGTGTGACCCAAAAAAGCAAAAAATGAATAAATACAATTTAAAAAAAGACGTTGGGGGTTGTCAGTGATGCCGCTGGGGTCCCCGACAGTGTCAGGACAGAAGTTCTCTTCTGCCTCCTAGAACGCTGGGGAATGGATGAAAACTCATGAGTCCAGCGCAGTTTCAAAAAAGCCTTTTAATAGTACAAAAGCTCTTCCACAGCAGTCCAATATAATGAAAGAACTCAAGCCCTGGTCAGAACTTAACCATATAAAAGAGCTCTAGTCTCCCACCAAAGAGAGAGGATCTCACCTGAGAGGAGTCCTACCCAAAAGAAGGGGAAAAGGCCGAAGGGGCCTCAAGTCAGTCCCATTATAAATATCAAAATAATCCTATCTGTGACAGGGAGGGTCCTGTCAACAAAGAGCCCTAAACAGATTGTAGAAGGGCAGTGCCACACCCTATTACAGGTATAAACAAAGGTTATGCCAAAGGACTAATCCCTTCTACCCAGTTTATCTCTTATGTAAAACACTGGAGAGAGAGAGAGAGAGAGAGAGAGAGAGAGATGGTATAAAGTAATACATCTTAATTTCACTGAGCTTCATGTAATCTAGATGGTACCCACAAGATCCTTATTATTATTATCTGCACGAGGGTGATTCTGAGTATCTTGTTCTCTGTATACTGAAAGGGTCACACTTGCCTGCTTGAGAGCAAACTAGCATGATCCTTCCGATCACTATCACTATCGATTTGCTCGAGCAGGCGCCAGTAACATTTCCATTTGACCCTATCATGTGCCACTGTAGCCCAGTGGCATCTGGTTGCTTCAGGAATAGGAAGAGCCTCAAACCATTCATTCAGGGTCTTGACGAAGAAGTCTGACCATCTTGTAGGTGGGCGGCCACGTGATCTTTTGACATCCAGTGGTATCCAGTCGGTAACGGCTCTAGTCCAGCAGTCTTCTCCAAAACGCATTACATGTCCAGCTCATCTGATTTTCGATGCCTTGGCAAATGAGACAGCGTCCCTGACTCTGGAACAGTGACGGAGGATGGAGCTCTGGATTCCTTCTTTCACTTGAGTGAGGCGTGATATTCTAAGCATAGTTCTTTTGATTCCTCTTTGGGAGACCCGAATAGCATCCTCATCCTGCTTTCATAGGGCCCAGGTCTCTGAGGCGTATGTTAATGCAGGGAGAATGGTGGAGTCAAAGAGATGTGCCCAGAGCCGGAGGTTCTTGGTCTTTTTAGCTATTTCTTCGATGTTTTTGAAGGCATTTCATGCCGCTCTCTGCCTCCTGCACAGCTCAGGTTTTAGGTCGTTCATCATATTGACTTCTCAACCTAGGTACACATAACTGCTGCAATCAGAGATGTTTGTAACATTGAGAGTGAATGGGGCCTCAGGAACTAGTTCATTTTTCATGAACATAGTTTTGCTGAGATTCAGCTGTAGACCTATCTTTCCACATTCTCTGTCAAAGTCAGCCAGTATTTGTGTCATTTGACTAATGTTTGGTGTTATTAGAACGATGCCATCAGCGAAGCGGAGGTGGTGTAGTTGCCACCTATCTTTACTCCCATTCCTTCCCATGCAAGGTGCCCTCCCATTGGAAAACCAGCAGGACAGTTCTACTATTCAAGATGGGAGACAACCACGACATTGGCAACTATCGCCCCATCTGCCTGTTGTCTGTCATCTACAAGCTGTTCACTCGAGTCATCCTGAACAGGATTGGCAGAACATTAGATGAAGGGCAACCATGCGAGCAAGCTGGCTTCTGAAAAGGAGTCAGCACAATCGACCATATCCACACGGTAACCAAGCTCATTGAGGTTTTGTAGGAAGTTCAAGATGCCACTCTGCTGGCACATATTCAAAAGAGCAAGAACAATAAGTGCTGGCGTGGATGTGGGGAAAAGGGGACACTCATCCATTGGTGGTGGGAATGCCGGCTGGTACAGCCTTTCTGGAAAACAATATGGATTTCCTCCAAAGACTAGAAATTGAACTCCCATTTGACCCAGCCATACCACTCCTGGGAATCTACTCTGGGAAGCCAAAAACACGCTGCAGAAACACCATCCCTACTTTTATGTTCATAGCAGCATTATTCACAATAGCCAGAATCTGGAAACAACCAGAGTGCCCGAGAATCGATGACTGGATAAAGAAGCTTTGGTACATCTACACAATGGAATACTATGCAGCTGTTAGGAAAAATGAAGTTATAAAATTTGCCTATAAATGGATGGACATGGAGAAGATTATGTTGAGTGAAATTATCCAGAAGGAGAGAATCATGCAGAATGACAGCATTTATTTGCATAACATAAATATATATGTACATATTATGATACCAATATCCAAGGTCAAATGAAACATGGATCAGGAGGTCTTGTCAAAGGTGGAAATTATCACAAACGTGTGGGAGTCAGAGACTAGGTAAGACAAAATGGAACAGTGTGCTAACAATTGTAGAAAGTACTAATACCAACCTAGAACTGAGCATTAAATAGAGGCAAAAAGATACACATGACAACCCTTTAATGTATGTTCTGTAAGCCATAGTCTGGAAGTGAAGGAAAAGAGAAAGGGAAAGAAATAAAGAACTTGCCATGGAGGAGGGCTGGGCGGGGGGGAGGGAACCAGTGACTTGGTGGTGGGAGATGGGCACTGGTGGAGGGATGGGTGCTGGAACACTGTATGACCAAAACCCAAATATGAACTTTTTAATTGTATATCTTTGTAATTGTAAAAAAAATTTAAAAAAGATGCCACTCTGTCTCACGTTCATTGATTTAAAGAAAGCCTTTAATTCTGTGGAGACTGAAGTGGTCATCAAAGCCCTAGCCAAACAGGGCGTTCAAATCCAATACATCAAGATCCTTCATGAGCTGAATTACGGTTTCACCACTAGGATCTCACCATTCTGCAAAGAAGTGATCATTGATGTCAAAAAGGGGTTCGGCAGGGTGATACCATTTATTTCACCAAAACTCTTCAGCACCACCCTTGAGAACATCATGTGACAATTAGATCCTTCCTGTAATCTTCGTATAGTCTCAACATAGCCAGGGTGGTAGTCTCCTGATTAATTCTAACTGTCCCACGCTGGGTGCAGTGGGTATAAAGAAGAGCTGTGCCCAATCTAGAAAACATAGAAAAAAATAATCTAGAAAACATAGAAGTCTTAGTAGATGTATAAGTCAGAAGTTATCAGAATCAAGATGACTTCTATAACTGCCACACCCTCTATCAGTGTTTACATAGAAGAGAGATCTTATTAGAATGAACCTTGGCTTAAGTAGATTAAGCTGTGAGTGGGCAAAACAGCAAAGCTCCCAAACTAGCTAAACTTGTCATCCAACAGGGGTTTGGGTGGGTAGTCGCTTCACCCAACCAGACCCACTGCGATATGGTTCTTGGCTCGAGTTTGTTGGGCCTTTTTTATCAGCAGTAGGTGCAAGCAAGTCTGAATAAGTTAGTTTTTTATTTCTATTGTTAACCTCAAACTTTCTAACCCAGTTTATACTTTACTTCCTCGGAAGTTGCCATTTTCCTGTCCTCGTCTGAGTCTCCAGTTGACTTGCTAATAGACATTTTGGCAATCAAATGGAAGCAGATCTATGGTGAATGCTGTTGGTGGAGCGCTTACGTTTCCCTTCAGCTCTTTGTTCCTGCAGTCTGGCAGTAGTAGAGTGCTTTATTTTCCAGGGTTTATGCTTCTTGCTACTCCCTGGTCTGTGAGTAAGTCCTGAGGTATTTTCTCTTGGTGCACAACCTTGGGAATCGCGCCCCAAGCCAAGCCTTTGCGCTTGAGACCATCTGTCCAGCCTGGACCGGGTGGTGCTCTCAGGTAGACTCCAAACTCTGTACTGTTACGTGTCTATGCTTTGGGACTGAAGTCAGTTCTATATGAGCAGCAGACTCTAAACAAAAAATTTCCTGTTATTTCCGAAATGCTTGTCATTGTGCACACAACACTCTTTTAGGATGGATTCCTCCTTCCTTCCTCTTCCTGAGACTTAAGGATGATGCTGGTGATAATCATAGTAGCAGTCAACACAGGATAGTCTTTTCTGAGCCTTGCAGTGCTACTTTCATGGATGTATTGTCACAGTTTTACGTAAGAACATTGAGATGCAGAAACTTGCATAAAGTAAATATGTGTATGGGGGAAGCAGGGGAAGATAGAGTAGGGTGGATAGGGTTTTTGTCTTCTTTGTGACTGACCCGGGTTTGATGTCCAGCATCACATATAGTTCCCAGAGCACCACCAGTAGTAATTGCTGAGCATATACTATATAGTAATTGCTGAGAAAAGCAAAACAAACAAACGTGTATTCTCATTCAGGGATAAAGAGGCCAAGTCAGGATTTAAACTTAATGGAGTCTGCTCATTCACTACCCTGTATCTCTTCTCTACTTTGAACCAGCCTTATATCAGGACACCCCTGACCTAAAATGTGTGGAGAAAAATTTGCCAGTGTATTCACTGTAGGTGTAGGATGATGTAAACTGAATATTGACATCAAAATAGGTAAAACTTTTGGTAGTATAGATTTAAAAAATGTATCTATGTTGGTGATCCAAACCCTCATTATTTACTGAACTGGCTCTTTTGAATCATGACTCAGTCTCTGAGAAGTGTGCTATTTCCATGAGTCTGTCCTGTGGGCCTCTGAATCAAGATCATTTATTTATATTCATATGTATTCCTCCACTTTGGTATTTACCTGTTTTAGGAACGGGTGAAAGTAGCATTACAACTATACAGTGTGTCACCTTCATTCTCTACTTAACCTACTGAGGGCAGAACATCTTTAAATGTTTCCTTTTCTCCATATCATTGCTGCTTAAGATCGAGCCTTAACACTAGTAGGACTAGTAGGAAAAGCCTTGCTGTGCCACTTGCATCTTTGTATGTTTGAGAAGTTATCTTTTAATTGATCCCAACCAAATTTTTGCTGCTACTTTATTTTATTTGGTCTTTGGGCCACACCTGACAATGCTCATGGGTTACCCATGGTTCTGCACTTAGGAATTACTCCTGGTGGTTCCTGGAGAACCATATGGAATGCCAGGAACCATCGGATTCAACCAGGGTCAACTATGTCTAAGGCAAGCGCCTTACCTGCTATACTATCTCTCCAGCCCTTTTGCTGTTATTTAAACTTTTAAAGAGACTTCCATATGCCCAAATGTAAAAATTTACTTTTTGTCTTGCAATTAAAATTATAGTAGTATGTGGGCCAGAGATTTAGGGGAGGGAGAAGCACTATGTGTATATTTCTTTAATCTGTTTTAGAAAATTGTCAGGGTATTTATTAAATAAATCATCAGTTTATTTGAATTAAATACTGTATAGCAGTGTTTTTAATTTTTTAAGATGTGTTCATACTCCTAAAGATTTTACTTTAAATTCGTAACTAAGGACAGCATCTAGGCCTCCTTATTTTTTCAAGCTTTCTTCAGATCAATTATTTATGTTATTTACCTGTGCTTCTAAGCATTAAAAGAATAAGGTGATTTTAAGTTATTCTCATTCTTTTATTCTTTCATATATATCTTGTGAGATAAGATATATATCTCACAAGTGAGATATATCTTCTAAGCAAAGAAGCTTAATTAAAAGAATAAGGTGATTTTAAGTTATTCTCATTCTTTTATTATTTCATATATATCTTGTGAGATAGTGCCTCAATTTTTCGGTACGAAAAATTAGAAATAGGATTTGAAAACCCACATCATGTTCTCATATATTTACCCAAGTCACTTTTGTAATATACTTTTAATTTGGGCATGGTTTGGGAACAAATCTTTAAATATTGGAAAATAGACTGATAAGCCAGTTTACCTTAATCACTTGTCAGATTGCTGTCTTTTATATGCATCAGTGTGTTTTTTCTGTGGAGCAGAGGCTTCTCTGATATTTCTCAGTCCTTGTAAGAATTTGTGAGAAGATTAAAGTCTCTTGCCTCCTTCACTTCCCTCCCAAGTTCCTTTCTCTCTTTGGATGACACAGGCCAACAGAAATAGCGCTTTTCTAAACACTGGAGAAAAGGACTTTACATTTTTTGTCCTTGTGTAATGAGGGAGGGAGACCCTTTGAAAGCTACAGAGACTTTGCCAACAATTCTTTTCTCCAAATTCCACTAATGTGCTTGTAACTGAAGAGCTATATTTCTTGGGGGATACTAAAATGCTTTGGAGTCAATTTGTGGTAATTGACCACACTGAAGCTAGTAAGATTGGCACCTTCCACCTCCATAAAGCAGGGGTGGGTTAGAGAATGAGACACAGGAGACCATCACAAAAGGACTGTCTAATCTTTGTGGTTCCTGGGCAGCCTGTGAGCTCACAGGGGGACCAGTTATTTATTCAGTGCACTATCTCTTCCCTCCCCTGGTTCCCTACATGTGAATCATTGTTTAAGTTGACAGAGACCTTAAGTAAACACATCGAAATTTAATGGGTACATTAACAGCAGAGGCAGTTAATTCACTTAGCTAAAGTATGAAGTTGGGACAATTTCCTATTCTATTTTTGCATAATGCTCTCTACATCTAAAAAGTCCCTAAGCTTATATCCTTTCATGGATGCAAAATTGCCATTCTACTATCTATTCTGTTCTTTCTTAGGCACAAGTTATTTGCCTTGTTATATTCTGAAAGACCTAAACTGTCTTAACCTAGGGACTATCCAAGCCTTGGGGCCTTTAGCTAAGGGGATAATTTCCCACATCAATTAACAGTACCACTAACTTTTGTTGTTATCTTGTAGATTTGAATATCAAGTCATCAGGATCTGGCTGTGAAAAGTCAATAATATTGAGTGTGATGATTGCAAAATTGAAACCGAGCAGGGGGCCAGCATCTTACAGTCTGTTAAGGTACAAGTTTTTTTTCTAATTTTGCTTCAATATTATTTTTTAAGGCTTGAAAAATGGTAAATCTTAAAGCTATTATTCTGGTATTCAGAATTTTTAGTACATTTATCAGTCTTCCAGTAATGTCTTCTAAAAATTTTACATGGAAATCAATTCTGTCCTGAAAATTATAGATTATAGCAATTGATTATAGTGATTTTGAAGGTTTCCTCTCATATTTCCTGTAGATTTTATTTTTATATGTATAGTGAAATTAATAGTACATTGTTAGTGTTCAAAAATCTTAAATTTTATCTTTAACAAATGGTTTCTTTCAGTTTATTAAAAAGTAAAATCTTTTTTGCTTTTTGATAAACTTTAAATACTCTTACACACTGTAAATGTGCTTAAAAAATTACATTAGTCACATTTTTTATGTGCCCAAATATTTGTCCTCATAGCTTTGGTGACAAAAGAACAAATGATTTATCTCATTTTGATAACACTTTTGTATTTTATTAAAATTATATTATTATTGTTATGAGTGCTAAATAATTTTATTTGCATTTTTGATTGGTTATAGTTTATTATCACTACATGCACTTCTTACACTTGCATATTTAGAATAATACTTTTTTGGAGGAGATGGCACTATACCCATTGGGGCTCAGGGCTTACTCCTGGCTCTCTGTTCAGTGATCACTCCTGGTAGTTGTCAGGAACCATTTGTGGTGCTGAGGATCAAACTGATATTAGTGGCATACAAGGTAAACTCTAATCCTAAATTTAAGTTTGAATATGTCGTTCAGATAATCCCATTCATAATAGTGTGAATTTTAAATCAAAGCTTTTGTTAGTTTAAATTTTGTCAAAATTTAACAAATCTAACTTTGTCATCTAATAGTTATCTAACCTTTCTAATTCTCCCTCTGTAAAATGAGAAATATTCATCTCTTTGTGTTCCTGTGAGGATTAAGTATTAGTTCAGTATAAACTAGTGAACATTGCATCTGGTGCAATGAAATTGCTAGGTAAATGATAAATATTGTTATTAATAAATAACAATGTAACATATTAGTAAATATATTGTTATTGATAAACAATAACTGTGATTATTATTATTTTATTACCATTAATGTTTAATGTGATTGTGATCTTTTAATCCTCAAACCTTTCTTCAGTAAAGTTATCGCAACAGCCAATATCTCTTATTTTTCCATTTGTGTCCAGATGGCTCAACTTCTTTTTAATAGTAGTTTGCATTCTTCTCTAATAGCTGTTAATCATATCAAACAGTGCAATTCTGTTTCATACCTGGTTCTTTTCATACCTTATTATTATTTAAAAGAAATTTATGAAATAGTAAGCATTTTAACAGATTGAACTTTTTATTTTTTCTCTGTATTTTTGTTTTTCAGAGTCAAAAAGATGCATGTTCAGTCAAAAGGTGGTGAAGTGATCTGCCTTGGAACAGTTTATGGAAATATAGATATTCATGCATCAGATAAAAGTGTAAGACTGATAAATTTTTTAATCTACGTATTGTTATATTATAAAATTAAATGCTTCAGATGTGTAGCATATAAAATGAAGTTGTATATTTACTACATAAATTTCACTACTAAAAGTACAATTTTAACCTTTATCATATAATTGACCCTTATTCCCAATTTATCCACCATCTTCACTTCTCCTAACCACAGTTGGTCTTATGGTCTAAGTGTTTGTTTTTAATTCTCATTCATTCATCCATTGTGTCCAACATAAGTGAAATCGTATCATGTTTGTCTTTTTTCCATATGATTATTTCACTAAGCATGAAACCCTCTCTGTTCATCCATGTTGTTGTAAATAGCAGGATTTTGTCCTTGTTTTAAGTTTCTTTTTTGGCAAATAGTATTCAGTTATGTGTATGTGTGACGTGTGTTTGTGTGTACTATATCACATCTTTTTTGATTTTTGTTTTGAGGCCTCATCTGGCAGTGCTCAGGGATATCTCCTTGGCGGGTCTCTGGGGACCAAATGGAGTGCTGGAGATTGAGCCTGGGTTGGCTGTAAAGGCAAGCACCCTACATGCTATACTAACTCTCTGGCCTCTCCACATCAATTGTCTATGAGCATTAGTTTTAAGCTCTTGGCCATTGTAGATTATGCTGCATTAAACATGGAGTGATGTATAAATCACTTCAAATTAGTGAAATTTTCTTTAGTAATCCCAATTTTGTATCAGATTGATTCACATAGTGGGTAAGTTATATAAAATGTGCAGCATAATGTTGGGGCTGATCGGGTCCCCAACAGATATTGGAGTCTAGCTGGTTCCCTTACCACATTCAGAGCCAATGACCATTCTCCCCAGCCTATGGACAAAGAAGCACGACCACCAGTTCTAGAAAATCTCCGGCTTTAATCTATCTCCATCACTCCTAACTCCAATTAACTCCACACAGACACAACACCACCACCAAGTCAAATAAATTCTGTCCAAGATTTTACAAAAGGGGTGGTCATTAATCATCAGGGAGATGCAAATCAAAACAACAATGAGGTGTCATCTCACACCACAGAGATTAGCACACATCCAAAACAGCAAGAACAACTGGTGCTGACGCAGATGCGGGGAGAAAGGGACTCTCATCCACTATTGGTGGGAGTGCCGACTGGTCCAACCCTTTTGGAAAACAATATGGACATTCCTCCGAAAACAAGATATTGAGCTCCCATTTGACCCAGCAATACCACTCCTGGGAATATACCCTGGAAATCCAAAAACACATAGCAGTAACACTATCTGTACTTATTTATTCATCGCAGCTCTATTCACGATAGCCAGAATCTGGAAACAGTCTAAGTATCCGAGAACAGAGGACTGGCTAAAGAAACTGTGGTACATCTACACAATGGAATACTATGCAGCTATCAGAAAGACGAAATCATGAATATCACCTGTAAATGGATGAACATGGAGACTAGCATGCTGAGTGAAATTATTCAGAAGGAAAAGGATAGATATAGAGTGACTGCATTCATTAATGGGATATAAATATATACCAGTGTTCTACTGAATTTGGGAGATGGTAATGCCAGACTAGAACTCATCATTGAATATACACAAAGAGACTTACATGATAAACCTAAATGTGGGTAGGGCAAGTCACAATGTATAAAAGGAGAGAGAAGAGAGAGAGAGAGAGAAAGAAAGAGAGAGAGAGAGAGATCCAGGTACAGAGATAGAGACAGAAGGAGAAAGAGAGGAAAATAAAAGGTGCCTGTTATAGAGGCAGGCTGAGAGTGGGTGGGAGGGAATGTGGGGACATTGGCGGTGGGAATGGGGCACTGGTGGAGGGATGGATGCTGGAACACTGTATGACTGAAAACCAATTATGAACACTTTTGTAATTGTATATCTCATGGTGGTATAATAAAAAAAAATTTTTAAGGGGTGGGGAGAGGGAGTCACAAGAGGTAAAAGGCTCTGTATCCCAAAACAATGAGGTGGGAGGAAGCTTCCCTTAACCAGGGGCAAAACCACGCCCCAGCTCCTTGGGCTAGGTGTGGAACCCCTAGCTGTTATTTTCTCTCATCCTTGATAGTAAACAATTTTTTTTAGTCATATTTCTAATCATTTCATATAAACTCAGTAAGAGAGACAGATATTATCTACACCTGGGATTAAATTTATGGGGTAACCATTCCTGGGAACATCACGCCATATATCTCAGACTACATTCCTCTCTCCAGATTTATTCCTGATCTCAGGGTCCTATTAATCTATCACTTGTCTTTGGGTTAGATAGAGCTTGCTTTGTGACCTTGTTCTCAGAACATTGTGCAGGACACAGTCTGTCCATGTCAATGCCAGGGTAATTCACTCACTGCTTCCCTGGGTCCATCCAGTTCCACAGTGGGACCCGCCTTTTGGGTGTAAGGAATTAGAATCAACCTAAGGGCACCTGAGGCTTTTAGTTAGGAAATAAAATGGATGTCCTAGAGTAATTAATTCCGTTAATTAACTCCTGTATCCCAAATGCTGAGCCTTATCTGTCTCCCTGTATGTATACAAAAAGTCCTTTGCACTAGCATAAGCAACCTTTACAACCTGTAAAGGGGTGCACAAGAAAGAGAGAAGCATCCTTTCATTTACAATACAAAACCCATTTGTAGTGATTCAGTTTTGTATAGTTGGGGCAGAGGAACATACAGCAGGCAAGGACCTTGCCTTGCATGCAGCCAACTGGGTTTGTTTCTTGGCATACCAGATGGTACCCAGTCTCCTGACCCTGCCAGGAGTAATTCTTTTCTTTTTTTTTAGTTAATATTTTTTATTATACCACCGTGAGACATACAATTACAACGTTGTTCATGTTTGGAGGTTTTGGTCACACAGTGTTCCAGCACCCTGCCCTCCACCAGTGCCCATTTCCCACCACCGATGTCCCCATTCCCTCCCCTCCCATAGCCTGCCTCCATGGCAGGTTCTTTATTTCTTTTCTCTCTCCCTCTCTTTTCTTCTCTTAAATATTGTGGGTTGCAACACATACACTTAGAGGCCATCATGTGCATTTTTTTGCCTGTATTTAATGCTCACTTATAGGCTGGCATTAGACCTTTCAACATTTTCCAGGAGTAATTCTTGAATGCAGAACTGGAAGTAATCCCTGAGCACTGCCAGGTGTGGCCTAAAATCTAAATAAAAAAAATATGGTACAAAAATTTCACTTGTTTTTGCTTTTTTGGGTCACACGCAGCGATGCTCAGGGGTTACCCCTGGCTCTGACGCAGGAGTAGCACTCCTGGCAGTGCTCGGGGGCTTTATGGGATGCTGGGGATCAAACCCTGGTTAGCTGTGTGCAAGGCAAGCGCCCTCCCTGCTGCAGTACTCAGTCTGGCCACAATTTCACATTTTGATTTGATATATTAGACAGTTATCTCCTTATTTATATGGAAACAATAACAAACTTAAATACTTAATCCTGGTTTTGGAGAGTTTTTTTATTTCTATGATCATGGATTTGGAAACGACCGCTGGACTAGAGCCGTTACTGAGTGGTTCCCACAGGACGTCAAAAGATCACTTGGCCGCCCACCTACAAGATGGTCAGACTTCTTCGTCAAGACCATGAATGAACGGTTTGAGGCTCTTCGTATTCCTGAAACAACCAGATGCCATTGGGCTACACTGGCACATGATAGGGTCAAATGGAAATGTTACTGGCACCTGCTTGAGGAAATCGATGAACAACGGGATGTCTAGTGATCTAGTGATCTAGTGATCATGGATTAAAATTTATTACTAATAGTGGGATAAAACCTGAGTGATAACAGGAAGAAGGAGCACAACCGTCTTTCCTGAGTCCGTGTCAGCACTGGCCAGAAGGTCCCTTCCCAGGAGCCCACAGGAATCATCTGCACTTGGATGGGGGTCGGCACCTCATAGCCAGATTCCTTCAAGTTGCAATTCAAGGTCTCAGGGAAATCGCAGTGCTCAAAGTTGATGATGGGCCTCCCTACAGCCTCTCCCTGCACTGCAATTCCAAGCTGCTGTTTAAGGTTTTTCAACCTGGTCGTCCTGCAGGCCGGAAATAAAGGAAGATCTCTGTAGACATAAACGCCCTCTGGTGGGGGTGATGTCTCTTATTCGACTTCCGGGGTGGCCACATTTCCGTGTCTCCCCCCTTCTCCTTCACTTGCAGCAGGTGCTTCGCTTTATACTCCAAGCTACACACATCTTCATCGGTCTGGTCACTGCCTTTCCCTGGGCCTTGCTCCAAAGGAATGGAGATGACACACTAAGCTTTGGTTTGATTTTGTTGGTTTTGAAGCCACACCCAGTGGTGCTCAGGGGCTACACCCAGATCTGCACTCAGGAGTTACTCCTGGCAAACTCAGGGAACCCTATGGGATGCCCGCTAACTTGGGTTGGCTATGTGCAAGGCAGGTACCCACTATACATGCCCACATACTAAGGTTTGTGTTCCTTCTTCCTGTTATCACTCGGGCTTTATCTGAGGTAAGTGGGACTTTACATGCATTCCTAGAGAGCAGTGAGGCAGGCGTCTCATTTCATTCTGAGTCACGTTGGAGCCACGTATTCAGAGCTTTTATTATTATTGTTATTATTATTATTATTGTTGTTGTTATTATTATTATTATTATTATTATTATAATTATTATTATATCTGAGTCCAGAGACTCAGATACACAGGGTAGAACTGCTACCGCTCTCCCTGTGCTCAACTGATCATGAGGGATAGGAGGGAAGGCGGGTTCTAGCCCTGGACTACCATCTCAGCAGAGCCTCTCAAGAAGCCAGAAGAACCCCACACCATAAGGGCCGCCATTTTCATCATATGGACGCACAACTCGTCAGAGCTCCACCCAGCAGAAGAGCTGATCTTTCCCCATTTTGCGCAGCCTCAAAGCTGCAGGTTTATCAAATAATGCACGAGATGAGAGGCTACTACAAGAGTATCCCACCCGCACGGCAGAGCCTGGCAAGCTACCCATGTTGTATTTGATATGCCAAAACCCAGTAACAATTATAGACCTCATTCCCATGACCTGAAGGAATGGTTTGAGGCTCTTCATGATCCTGGAGTGAGCAGATGCCCTTGGGCTACACTAGCATGTGACAGGATGTATGGAGATGTTACTGGTGCCCATTCGAGCAAATCAATGAATAACGGGAAGACAAGTGATACAAGTGAATTGGGATTAAATTTTTTTTATGTGTTAGGTTTGAGTGTTTATTCAAATCCTGTTATTCTTTAGTCAATTGAAGGATATTTTAAAATCGAACTTTTTAAATATTTTTTCACAAGGTGGCACCATTAGATAGCATTATTCTTCAGAAGCTTTTATTAGCCACAGATGTTTTGGGTATTAGTTGTTTTTTTAAATTCTGAAGTTTTTATACTAGTCTAGGTAACCTGGTTATGATAGTGTTAACTTATGATTTTGAGGTTTAACACTTTCACTTCCACCAAAGTTCTCAAGACACCCACCCTCTTCCTGCCCCACCACCGCAGGAGTTTGCACTTTTTAATCAACTTTTTGTTGCCTTTGTGATTTAGCATAGCATTAGTGATAAAATACCATGAGCAAAGGTTAATTTTGAAGTATAAGTAGTCAGTTTTTAACAGTAGTAACTTAAATTTTCAAGAAAAATATAACGTCATCTTTTATTTCACACAAAAACAATACTAGGTTTTTTGGTCATAGATTTGTTAAACAACATGCTTAGCTTTATTCCAATTGTTGGTGAAAGGAATTGCAAACACAGCTTGGATCCAGATCACTCTTAGGTAATTAGAGCACCAATTGTTTTGATTGTCTTTTCTTTTTTTTCTCCCAAGAATTCACTCTATTGTCACTTTTTATTTCCTATCACCACTCTTAGATCTGTGGAAAACTTTACGTTTTTAAAATATTTTATTATACCACCATGAGATATATAATTACAAAGATGTTCATGTTTGGGTTTTGGTCATACAGTGTTCCAGCACCCATCCCCCATCAGTGCCCATTTCCCACCACCAATAACCCCAATTCTTCCCCCCAACCCCTAGCTTACCTTTATGACATGTTCTTTATCTCTTTTCTCTTTCTTCTCTACACATTGTGCACTGCAATATATATATATATACATATATATGTATGTATATATGTATGTATATATATAACCTTTAAATATAAATATATATACATATATATGTATATATATACATATATATTTTTTATTTAAAGGTTATCTGGTTATCCGGTGTATCTTTTTTCCTATATTCAATGCTCAGTTCTAGGCTGGTTTTATCATTTTCGACAATCATTAGCACACTGTTCCCTTCTCTGTCTTACCTAACCTCTGACTCCCACACACTTGTGGTAGATTCCACTTTGACAAGACCTGATTCATGTTTTGCCTGACCTTGGATATTGGTATCATAATATATGTATGTATATACATATATACATGCATATATATATATATATTTATGTCATGCAAATAAATGCAGTCATTCTATATCTCTTTTTCCTTCTGGCTAATTTCTGTGGAAGACTAATCCTAATCATTTAAATTTTTGCTTTAAAGTAAGAAAATTTTGAAAGACACAGTCAGGTTCTCTGTAACATTTCTTTTTGAAAATGTGACTACTAAATGTAACTGTTCTACTTACTATATATAATAAATCTATGTTACCCTTGGTGAATTTTGAATTTCCTTGAAATGAATTTATAAAATGATTTAAATAACTAGTATGGGGAAGATACTAGTTATTTAAATCATTTGTTTTGGTTGGAGAGGATATTTTCTTCACTTCTAGTGAGTAAAATATTTAGTGTTTATTGAACAAAACAAATATTTGATGTTTTCTAGATACTAATAAGAGAACTTGAAGCTTTATTTGTTCTGGCAGAAAGTCTAATCTAAAATGCCTTTGCCAGTTTATTGTTTCAAATATTCTTTAATTATTTATCTTTTGGTATTTTGTAATATAACCTCATGTTCTGTTAAAAAAAAACTAAAACTAAAGTACTCCTTGTTTGCTGTATAAAAAAAAAACTTGAATTTAAATTTCATGTAACAACTTTTCATGAAAGAACTGCAGATTTAGAGGACTTCTGATAAGAATCTGAGTATTTTTTATTTTTCTATTTATTTATTTATCTGTATTTATTTATTTTTATTTATTTTTGCTTTTGGGTTCACACCCAGCGATGCTCAGGGTTACTCCTGGCTCTTCGCTCAGGAATTACTCCTGGTGGCTCCTGGTGGGAACCATATGGAATGCCAGGGATCGAACCCTGATCTACTGCATGCGAAGGAAGTACCCTACCCGCTATGCTATCACTCTGGCTCCTCCTATACTCCTATAGAACAGTATCATTCTGCCTTCCGTACCATTTCTTATAATGTTTTAGGATTCTTGAACAAATAACACTGAACTTAATAGTTTTTGAAGGGCATATTACATTGTCAGTATTGGAAAGCAGTGATGTTCCTTTTTTTAATACCTCAGCATTATCCATAACAATTCTTCCTGCTGTCAGTTTTTATATTAATAGTCTTTTATCACTCTATCCTCAAAAACATCAAGTTCCTATAATGATGAGTTGGAATTTTTACCCCATTAATTTTATTTTATATTGTGTTCAGTATCTGAGACATAAATGCATACTATGAAGCTTAGGGATAAACAAAACATTTCCATTTTCTTTGATGGGCAGCTACTGCTTTATTAAATGTGAATAGAAAAGTTCTAGAAAAAAGACTGCAAAACTCTAGAGGAGAAAAATAGCATTAATTCATTAAAATAAGTACTTTAACCTGTTGGGTGACACACCTATTGAGCTCCTGCTACATTTAGCTAATGTTAAGAGCTGCTCTCTGCCTTTAGGGAATCTCTAGAGCAGATACAATGCCATCGTGTGCCAAATTGGATTGATTTCATAATTTTAAATGGCAAAAAAAAAAATCCTTATTATGGTTCTTGCTTGCTCCAGTACAATACTCTTTTTTTCCCCATGGGTCCCCACAGGGCACACATGTAGATATTCCAAGAGTTTTTTACTTGGCCACGATGGAGCGACCATAATGTAATCAGTTCTGCTGGTTCAAAAGAGACATGCCAGTGCACCTACGGGCAAACTGAATTGTCTGATTCTAAAGGTAATGCCAAAGTGAAGTATGGACTTTAATGGGGCTCTGGAGTTGCTGGAATTGGCTGGTTATATATTCATGGTAAGAAGTATTAATGCCGGTCTCTACAAATTATATTCTGAACTGCTTTCTGGTTCAGAGATGCCCCCATTCTGCTAGGGATCGCCCCACTCTGCTAGGGAGGTTCTATCTCAGAAAGTCAGCTCTGGCATATCAGCATTTGTGAAGCTTGAGCCAAAGGGCTCACCTGAAGATCTGCATTTCTGTAGGGTCATTCACCTGGCTTTGTACCTTGGCAGGCTTCTGACTATTAAAGAAGCTAGGAGGAAGAAAGGGCTCTGACAATAAAAGTGGCTGGGAGGAAGGAGAAAGGGCTTTTGCCCTTTGGTCTCTCTAGGCCACCTAGCCTCTCTGCCAGGTTGGAGTCTTTTCTGCCTGTTTGGGTCTAAGCATGTGGTACCAGCCACCTTGGCCTTAGATTCTATCTAAACCTACCCATGGTCTGGGCCTAGCTAGGAACTTAAGGTTTGGGGTTCTCCTGTCCTTGAACTGTAATGTCAGAATTTGTGTGAGTAAAAGCTTTTTGAAGCTTTGCTGGATTACGCAGGCTGCTGATCCCCTGGGGCAGAAGGGGATACTGTCCTGCTCCCCAATATTGTTGGGAAACGAGCTGCACCCCAGCACAAAGCTAGCAGCAGGTTTCCGACATTAGCCCTAAAATAGATAAAGTATGACTTAAAATTCTAAGTTACATTTTGCAAGTATGTTCATGATAACAGTTTTTATTTTATCTAGAAAATATCAGTAGTAATAATTTTTAACATAACTTCAACAGAAAATATGTCATTATTAAGAGAAATTTTAAAAAGTACAACTACATGGAAAAAGACATTGAGTTTTTTCTACATTAAATGCAAAACCTAGGGGTTAGTGCAGGGGTTGAGGCATATAATTTGCATGTAGTTGATACTGGTTCAATCCTTGGCATCCCATTGTCTCATTGAATTGCTGTCCCAGTTTGCAAAAAAAATGTACGGAGGAGGCTACAATTTCATTTAGGATTCAGTCAGTAAATTGGATACTGTGTAGTAACTTTTTGTGTAGTTACTCACTCATTTCTTTAGGTATCATTTTGATTTTATATCCATCTTTGCTTCATATGAACTGATTTGAGTCTTTCTTTTACTAGACTGTGACTGTAGATAAACTGCAGGGAAGTTCTGTTAATATATCTACTGAAGATGGTTTGCTGAAAGCCAAGTATCTTTACACAGAATCATCATTTCTGTCATCTGCTGCTGGGGATATTTCATTAGGAAGTGTTCATGGTAAGCTAGTACAAGGCAAAATCAGACTTTCCATATAACATGTTTTAAGAGATAGCCGCTTTTCTGTAGTTAAAGAAGGATCATGAAGATACTGGCCAAAAAAAAAGGTTATTAGAGACTAATTATCTATTTAGAAGCCCATCTAATGACTCATAGACTATTTTATTTTGGCAGGAAGTTAACTACTTTTATACATGAAGCTAATATTTCTGAAGCAAATAATTCTGATTGTGAACTCTTAAGTATTAAAAGAAACAACAAATGTGTATAAAATATAGAAAATCACTATGAAGCATTGTTTAAAAATGATGGGCTTTGAGTGGTTGCTTTTCTGTTGCATGAAAATTAAAGATTAAGCTAACAGAACCTTTGTGTGGAGTCTGTAGCAACTAAAACCATAGCAACTAAATTTAAAAAATTTAAATTGAGGTTCTGTGATTTACCATATGGTTAATGATGTTTTCTTATGCACATAATTCGACAACCACGTTCATCACCAGTGTATCCATCTTACTGTCCCCAAGAACCCAAAGGGCCCTACATTTCAACGCTTCCTACCCCAAATCAATTGTTTGGATTATTTCTCCCTGTTCTACTGCATTTTGTCCCTAGTTGCTACCTTTATGTATATCTTTAATTACCACACATGAGAAACCATTCTGTATTTATCTCAATCTTTGTAACTGACTTTATCATGATCTCTTCTAGTTCAACTTGTAGGTTGGGCACCCAATGGGGTGACTGTCTGGGAGCCTCAGAATGCAGCACCTATCAAGGAAAACTCCGAGAGACCAAGTCCTATGCAAAAGCAAGGGTTTTATTATCGCCGTACATACCCAGGCTCATAGCGTGACCCCAAGCAGTGAGTGGCTAAAGCAAGGGTTTTATTATCAAGCGAGTATACCCAGGCTCATAGCGTGACCCCCAAGCAGTGAGTGGCTAAGAGCCCCGAGTCACCTTAGACAGCAATTTTTATAGAAAGGTTCCTGCCGTTACAGAAAGCCCCGCGAGATAACCATCCAATAGACTTAAAGCATTACATTAAGATCTGCCTTGCAGGCAGCCAATCACTTTGCAATAAGTCACCATTACATACCACCGGGCCATACTTAATAGTTCTTTCTATATTTGGTGTGACTAGGCTTACGTGTGGTATTGCAAGTCAAGTAACCAGATAACAGGAGGTGGGTAAGGGTCTCATGACCTCTGCCAGGGTGAGAGTCAGCAAACATGAGGGGGTCTCATGACTTCTGCTAGGATGAGAGTCAGCAAACATGAGGGGTCTCACGACCTCTGCTAGGATGAGAGTCAGCAAACAGGGGTCTCAAGACCTCTGCTAGGATGAGAGTCAGCAAACACGAGGGGGTTTTATGACCTCTGCTAGGATGAGAGTCAGCAAACATGAATTTGTTCTGGGGCCCCTCTGTTGTAGATACAGGAAGAAAGGGTTATTTGGGCCCTAAAATGGTATTTTCCATGAGTAGGCCTGCCCTGGTTGGGGGAGAGGAAGTTGCTGCCTTCTTTCAAACCCATGTTGCTACAAATTACATGATTTACATTCTTTCTTAGAGCTGCATGTATTATTCCATTATGTGTATAGATCACAACTCCTTGATTTGATACTAATGTTGATTAAAATGCTTTATGATGACTGGCAGGAGACATAGCTTAATGTGCTGAGCACAGTTTTTCATTGTAGGATGCCTGGTTGATCCCCATTGCTCATGACCTCTTAGTATCTTTTGGGAGCAACCCCTGAATACAGAGTCCCTCAGTAATTCCCAGCTGTTACCAAGTGTGGCTAAGAAACCAAAATAAAACAAAAACAATAAAATGGTCTATGTGAGCTTGTACTGACATCTGATCCTCTCAGCACACTGACACTTTCTGTTTTGATTCATCTTGTGACTTTCAAAACAGTCTCGTGCAGAGTTAACCTTTGTGTTATTGAAAGAAAAGAAGAAACCATGCTCTCCACCTTGGAGCAGCCCACATTCTCCCTTAGCATGTTACTCTCACTTTCTCTCCTCCTAAAACCCTCCATAATAAAATCTGTTTTACTTCAAAAAAAAA
>JAJIBD010012226.1:0-39695 GCA_021461705.1 Cryptotis parvus
GTCTTGGGTTCCATCCCCAGCACCCTCATGGTCCCCATTCCCTGATCACCTCTGTGACAGCTCCAAGCATCACCAGGAGAGACCCCAAAGTTGGACAAATAATGCAGTAAGACTCACCTATGAGAAATGTTGAATTTCTGGACAATCCTCTTCCCATTGGCCAACCAGATCTGTATGCTAGTGACTGACTCCCAGGGGTTCAGTGGGACAGGTGACAAATTATTTCTGTTCTCAACTTCAATACTCTTTGCTTTAGAAACAATTTTTGGTGTGGCACACCCCAGTCTGTGGCCCTGTCGGAGAAGGGCTGGAATACGGGCTTGGTGGCAGTGCAGACTTCATCCTTCTTATCGTCTACCTTCACGTCCACCTCCTCTTTATCAAAGATCCCCTATAGTTCCAAAGGCAACTCCCCCTCTCTTGATGGCATTCAGGAACTGCTGACTTGCACCATCAGAATAACTTCTGAAATCATCATTGACCGTGAATCCATTTTTCCATAATTTTATGTTTATATCTACCTGTTTCTTCTGTTCACTGGGGAGACAGACGTTTGGCACCAACCTTTTGAGCTTCCTCAAAAAGGTTGTCAACAAGATAGTCACAATTTGTTTGTTGACTCGTACTCAGAGGCTGATTCTTTGCTCCTGAACCACAAGCCCATTCTTCTTTTATACTTTCAACATTATCTACTTCTTTCATTCTCTTGCCTTAATTTAATTTGATCCTTGGCACAGTATATGGTCTCCTGAGCACCTCCAGGGGGTCTCTCTAAGTCCAGAGCATCTGGGATGTGACCCCTTATGAATAAGTGGTGGAATAGGCAACTACAAGCTCTTGTCCCACACAAAAACAGCAAAAATCAGGAGAAACTTTACAAAGTGTTGATGTCGCTGGTGAGGTTGGATCCAAGGTCGAGTAGAGCACCCACGAAGAAGTCTCCAGGATCCACTTTGTTCTCCCAAAACAGTGAATACTAAAAATTTAATAATTTGCAAAAATGATTTTTCTAATGCCCTAGTCACGGAAAAGACACTTTCTCACTATCATATTTGCTGGCTTTATATTCATGAAGTGCTTGATTCGTTACCATTTATCATCTAGATGTGTCTTATATACATACAGCTGTAATATACTGATCGATCAAATGTATGTGTGTGTGTGTGTGTGTGTGGTGGCCACCATTATGTTTGTGTGATTAATGTGTCTATGTTATGTCTCAAATACTACCTTCTCAATTTATGACCACAATAAGCCTCTGTTGAATTCATTAGTTCTGTTGCTGACCTACTAGACTCATCAATTTTGGTTTCATCAATTCTCATACGTATCTCCTTGCTCCACCTGTGATGGAGCTTCTTTATGTTCTTCTCTCCATTCCAGACTTGGATTCCTGCCAAAGCCCTAATATCTCTATTTGTGACTAATCTTGGAAAATGATTTTATCTTGTCTAAGATTAAGTTGCAGGTATGATTACCAGTGCCAGTGTTCCCTTGCTGAAGATGCCCTGCAAGACGCTTAACCAGTGTTCCGGACACCTGTTCCAGCACTCGAGACTCCTGTTCTAGTGCTCAAAACATTTGTTCCAGTGTTCCTGAGACCTGATTCAATGTTTCTGACAATTCAACAAGTTCCTGAGCGCTGATCTTCATAAACTCATTCACGTGATCACCACTAGTGCTTTTCCAGAAGTAGTCCCTCAGACTTTTGTTCCAGACACGCAACTTTTACTTAAAATACTGCAAATTGACTATAATTATGGACAGTGCAAACTATAGTCCATTATAATCAAACAGCTAGAAGCACATTGTCATAAACTTTGCTTTGGTTCCAAGAACAAGTTAGCATCATGAAGTAATATGTAATATCACCTTGTAACTGGAAATGCTCCTTTTTGTTTAATGTTCTGTGTGTGTTAGCCCAAATTTTGTATTTTTTATTTTATTTTAGTAAAACAAATAGGGAAGTTGTTGGGTAACATGCCCTACTGAAGCTCAGCCTCCAGCTACACTTAGCTTATATGGAGAGCTGGTCCCTTCCTTTGGGGAATCTCTGGAGCAAACACAATGGGAGTCTGGGAAGAATTGGACTGATTTCATAATTTTATATGGCATAAATATTTTTATCATGAATCTTGCTTGCCCCAAATCAACATTCTGTTCCCATGAGTCCCTGCATGAGACATACATGTAGATATCCCAAGAGTACTTGGCCACATTGGATCAACCATAATGTAATCAATCCTCTTAGTTCAGAGACATACTAGTACACCTCTGGGCAAACTAATGTGTCTCTGACTCTAAACGTAATGCCAAAAGTAAATAATTCTGATAGATTTTGGACCTTAGTGGGATCCAGAGTCTGGGATCTCCTAGCTATATATTCATAGTAAATAGTATTAATACTGTTTCCTACAAATTGCATTCTGAACTGCTTTCTGGTTCAGAGATGCAACCCCTCCTTTTTCTGCTAGGGAGATTTTGCCTCTGGAAATCAGCTCTGGCTTTTGTGAAGCTTGAGCCAATGACTCACCTAAAGATCTACATTTCAAAAGGGTCATTTACCTGGCTATATCTCTAGATAGCCCAACGCAAGATGGGCTGGAAGATCTTGGCCAGTTTCGGTCTATAAAAGAAACTAGGATAAGAAAAAAGGGGCCTTTTGCCATTTTGGCTTCCCTTGGTGTTTTCCTCTCTCTGTCCTCTCCGTTCCCTGATGGGTTTAAACACCTGGTGGCTGCCATCTTGGCCTACATGTGACTGGGGCCCAGCTGGGAATGCAGAGTCTGGAATTTTTCCTGTTCTTTGATTATATATTAGAACCTGTGATAGTAAATAAAGCCTTTTAAAACTGTGCCAGATTCCTAATGGATGTGTTTTCATCCATTACCCGCCGGTTTCAGAGATAGAAAGGAACTTGCTTCCTGGTATTGTTGGGACACCACTGGCTCCCCAACAATAACAAATCAGAACAGTATACTTTTAGGTAGCAGGAGAAGCCTGTACTCCTATTGCTATTAGGCTACAGACTGACCAGAGTAAGGTCAGAGCTGCTGAACTATTAGCCAATGTGTTAAATTATTGCTGGGAAGAGAAGGGACAAAACACTCCTTCTGTAAGGAGAGAGTTGAGTCTTTTGCTTGGGCAGCTGGGGAGAGACCTGCCTAAGGAAAGAGTAATGTAACATTTGGTACCTCCATCTTGAAAGTCTAGATTACTTTAGCATTCTTCATCATGAGTGTGGATTCTTGATCAATTACTCTGGTGGCTTCACCTTCTCTCAGTCACTGACTTATAAGCACCAAGAAAAGATACATGTAAAATCTAAGAACAATTATGATGTGATTAAGTTTTGTTTTGCTTTGTTTGGGGACTAGTCAGCACTGCTCAGGGCTTACTTATGGCCGTATTCTCTGAAATAGTTCATGGCCATACTCAGAGGTCACATGTGGTTCTAGGTATCAAACCTTGTTGGCTACATGCAACATAAGTGCCTTAATCTGTCTGCTATCTCTCTGGTCCTTGATTGAACTGTTCTAATATATCTTTTTACTGATTAATATGTCATCAGGCATCTGTCTCTGCAAAAGAAATCCTACATAGCAGAAATTGACCTTAGGTTTTTCTTTATTCTACCTTGACCTTAAGAGTTGCAAACACCATAAATAAAAAAAAATCATATGAATAAAAAAGAAAGAAATAACAAATAAATAAATAAAAATAAATATTTTTATTTATTTATAAATAAAAAATCATATGAATTCACATGTGGGCTACTAATATAGTGAGTAGATAACTACTGTTACCTTGTAGCCAATTCCAAAAACAGCTGACAGAGTGATTCTGTTAGAATCATAATGTCTCTTTTTGGTCTATCACTATCACTATCTTCCCGTTCATCATCTATTTGCTAGAGCAGGCACCAGTAATATCTCCATATGTCCTGTCTCATGCCAGTAGAACCCAAAGGCATCTGCTTGCTCCAGGAACATAAAGAGCCTCAAACCATTATATTAGGTCATGGGAATGACCTAATATAAATGTTACTGGTATTTGGCATATCAAATATGACACGAGCAGCTTGCCAGGCTTGCCATGCAGGTGGCATACTCTTTGTAGTCACCTCTTAAATAAAGCATTTATTGATGAACTGCGCGGCCGCTAGCAGCCGCGCGAGAGCCAGGCTGTGATAGTCTGGTCTGCTGGGTGGAGTTGTGACGAGAGGGAAGTCCGGATGTGGAAAATGGCGGCCCCCATGGAGTTGGGGGGTCGTCTGACTTGTTATGAGGCTCTGCTGGGGTGGCAGGCCAGGGCTAGAACCCGCCATGCCTCCCGGGCACCTCATGAGCGGCTGGGCACAGGGAGAGCAAGTAGCAGCTCTGCCCCATGTCTGTGAGTCTCTGGTTCAGCATACCTGGGCCGGTTTGAAAAAAAAACTGCTGCAGGGTGGGTGTTGATGATCCGGGCTGTGATAGACTGGTCTGCTGGGCGGAATTGTGACGGAGAGGGAAGTCCGGATGTGGAAAACGGCAGTTCCCTAATATCCCTTGTTTCCTCCCATTCTGCACTTTATAGTTATTTATTATTCACTTATCATGTATGTCATCTATTTCATATTGTTTAATATCTATAATTTAATGTAAGTATTTGATCATTTAATCACTTGATATCCCATTATTCAACGATTTGCTCAAGCGGGAGCCAGTAATATTTCCATTTGACCCTATCACATGCCAATGTGGCCTGATGGCATTTGGTTGTTTCAGGAACACTGAGAGCCTTGAACTGTTCATTCAGGTTCTTGATAAGGAAGTCTGACCATCTTGTAGGTGGGCGGCCACAGGATCTTTTGACGTCCCGTGGGTGGGATCCAATCAGTAATGGCTCTAGTCCAGCGGTCATCTCCAGATAGCATTATATGACCAGCCCATCTGATTTTTGTTGCCTTGGCAAATGAGACAGTGTACCTGACTCCAGATCGTCGATGGAGGTCAGAAATCTGGATTCTTTCTCTCACTAGAGTGAGGCATGATATTCCAAGCATGGCTCTTTCCATTCTTCTTTGGGAGACCCGAAGAGCATTCTCATCCTGCTTTCGTAGGGGTCCAGGTCTCTGAGGCATATGTTAATGCAGGGAGAATGGTGGAGTCAAAGAGCTGTGCCTGGAGCCAGAGGTTCTTTTGTTCTTTTTGCTATTTCTTCAATGTTTTTGAAGGCAGTACATGCCGCTCTTTTTCCTCCTGTGCAACTCAGGTTTTAGGTCGTTCATCAGGTTGACTTCTCAACCTAGGTACACATAGCTGCTGCATTCAGAGATGCTTGTTCCATTGAGAGTGAATGGGGGGGCGGAGTGATAGCCCAGTGTGTAGGGTGTTTGTCTTGCATGCGGCGGGCCCATGCCGGCCCAGGTTCAATCCACGGCATCCGATATGATCCCGAACACTGCCAGGAGTAACTCCTGAGTGCAGAGCCAGGAGAAAGCCCTGAGCATTGCTGGGTGTGACCCAAAAAAGAAAAGAAAAGAAAATGGGGCCTCTGAACTAGTTCAATTTTCATGAACATAGTTTTGTTGAGATTCAGCTGTAGATCTATCTTTCCACATTCTCGGTCAAAGTCAGCCAGCATTTGTGCTGCTTGGTTGATGTTTGGTCTTATTAGAATGATGTCATCAGCGAAGCGGGAGGTGGTGTAGTTGCCCACCATCTATCTTCACTCCCATTCCTTCCCCATTCTAATTGTCACATGATGTTTTCGAGGGTGACACTGAAGAGTTTCGGTGAAATGGTATCACACTGACGAACCCCTCTTTTGACATCAATGACCACTTTCCTGTAGAATGGTGGGATCCTGGTGGTGAAACCGTAATTGGTCCACTGCCAGCAATTTCTATCTTCGTTGTCTACTCACCAACATCCACATACAAGGAAGAAAAAATTGAGAAATTCTACATAGAACTGGAGGAGATCTATGGAAGAATCACACCTTCTACAAAATCATAGTCAGTAATTTCAATGCCAAGATAGGACCGAGAAGATTGGTGGAAGAATTCCACATTGGGACCATGGCCTAGAATGGAATGAACAGGGTGAGAGACTATCTGAATTCATCATAGCCAATGTAAGTATTAAATGATAAATTAAAAGATTAAATAATAAACTTAATGTAATTAAAATAAGATACATAAATAAATAAAAATTAAATTAAAAAATTAATAAAATAAAACATCAAATAATAAAATATTAACCTTGTTTAGTATCTATTCTTTTTCCTCATTTGCTATAACAAATTACCACCAAATTAGTGGCTTAAAACAATGACGCTTAATGATTGATCCATTGTCCTATGCTGGTTTACAAGTGTAGAAAGGTTTTAAAACACTGGTCTGTCACCTGGGTTATAACAGCTGTCTGCGGACTGGCACACAAACAGTAGACTGGAAGTGTAAAAATAGTTGATGAATGCTGGTTTAAAAGAATACCCATTAGAACCAGAGAGATAATACAATGGTTGGTTAAGAAGCTTTTTTTTTATACAACTGATTCAGGTTTAAAACCCTGATGCCACATATTCTGTAAGCCCTACCAAGATTGATCCTAGAACCGAAATCCAGGGTAATCCCTGAGTATCACTGGATGCGTTTCATAAACCACATCCTGGGGCCAAGAATATTTCTCAAATAGAGCACTTGTGTTTGCAAAATGACAGGTCCTTTAGATCCCTGACACTGCATAGTGTCCAAGTATTGCTGTCTGTGACCCCCGTGACAATGAAAAATAAAAAGGAATGCATATCTTATTTATTCTTAGTTCTGGAGATGAAAAATCCAAGACATGCTAAAATCAAGGTGATAGCTGACTGTTCTTTCTGGGACATCAAGAAGGAACACTGTTTTCTTTTTAACCTCCTCCTAAAGGTTGCAAGTTTTCCTTAGTCAGGGGCCTTTCCTCCATCTTCAAAGTCAGCAGCAAAGCCTCTTTAAGTATTTCTCTGACTTGTCTTTTCTGCACATTTCTGGACCAAGGGTCCCTTATGATTATAATGGGTCACTCTGTTTAATACAAGATACTTACCCTTTCTCAAAGTCAACTGACTAGCAGTCTTAGTTAGCCTGGAGCCTTAATTCTTGCCTTGTAACCTGATATATTCACAGACTCTGGGAGTTTGGCTCTGGATATTTTAGGAGCTATTATTTGTCTACTAAAATATTTCTTTCCATATTAAAATGTGTGCCCCGAGAACTGAGAGCAACTAACTTTTTTTTTTCTTTTTTGGGTCACACCTGGTGACTCTCAGGGGTTACTCCTGGCTCTGCACTCAGGAATCACTCCTGGCAGTGCTCGGGGGACCATATGGGATGCCGGGTATTGAACCCGGGCCGGCACAGGCCAGCTGCGTGCAAGGCAAATGCCTTACCCGCTGGGCTATCGCTCCAGCCACCTAACTTTTTAAATGTATGTTTAACCTAGCAAATATTAGATCTTGAATAAGCGTGTGATGAATGAATGGTAGATACTATTGTCATATTCTCCCATCTGTGCGCCTTTCACTGGAGTTCCTTGCTTTTACTGAACTGCACAAATCACAGGGCCACCTGCTTATCTGCCTGACTATAACTGCTCTGCAGAGGGGCATGTAGGTTAATTTGACAAAGAGTAAATAGCCTGGTGGCCCAGTTGCTGCCAGTCTGTTGGAAGCAGGCCCATGGGGCAGGCCAATCTAACGATAGGATAGAAACTCAGGATTTTGACCAGGCGAACCTTCACAATCTCTCTTAGAGACTCTGGTTGTTCCTCCTTTTAGTGAGGAATGGGGGGGAAGGGATTGGGAATGCTTTGTTGTCAAACTCCTTAAAAGACCCTGGCTTCTGTTGATTTCTGTTTGTATAATGTATTTTAATTGGTGAACCGTCTCTGACTGCAGTGGGGTCTGACCAAGGACTTTAAAGAATAGATGGAGGGGCCAGGGAGGGCATTCGCCTTGCATGTGGCCGACCCAGGTTTGACCCCTGGCATCCCATATTGTCCCCGAGCATGGCCAGGAGTAATTCCTGAGTCTGAGTCAGGAGTAACCCCTGAGATTCTCTGGTTGTGACCCAAAAAATGGGCAAAAAATAAATAAATAAATAAATAAATAAATAAATAAATAAAGGCAAGGTGGAATAAAGTTTTTCCTAGAACAAAAACTGGCCCAGTCAGAGAGTTATGTTGAATTGGTGGTGATTGACCTGTCCACAGGTCATCCTAGCTTCAGGGATCTCCTGCAGCCTGGAAGAAAGTAATTGAGTATATCCATTCGCTTACCTGCTGTTTACTGGACATACAGATATAAATCAAACCGAAACTCTCAGTCCACTGGGGAGTCACACTTAGGCAGATATCACAGAACCACAGTGCAGTGCTATGGACAGAAGCCTTGCTAGACCGATGGGGTGCCCCAAGATGACTTCCTCCATCATGGATGGTGAAGTATCTAGGGTTCCTTCACCAATTTTCCACCTATATAATTTTCTAGTGCTGTTGTAAATAGCATAGTGCTACTTAAGTAGCATATACTTATTATCTTAGAGTTCTGTAATTTAGAGTGTATGGGCAAAATCAAGCTATTGGGGCAGAAGGACATAGATTCTTGAGGAGGTCCCAGGCAAAAATCTGTGCTGCCTGGGGAGTTAGAACTTGGAGGGGATTTGTGAGGATAGGTGAAGGGAAGAGAATGTGATTTAATCAGATATAGTCAGAGATCCCTAGTCTATAGTGACAATATGATGAGTTGGAGAAGACTGGAGGACAGATTGAGAGAAGAAAGAGAGGATAGAGATCCTAATTTAAGTTCCTTTTAGGATGACTGGTTAGTCCAATGGACTGGCTCCAAGGCAACTATGAATCACCTACATAATGGTAACCATGCAGAGTCCCCCTATAATTCCAGGGCATCAGAACACTTGGTTCAAAGACATGTTCTTCATAATTTCATTGTACTATGTGTGCCTCTGACTTTAGATGGGTACCCTGCAAACAACTTCTGGATCTAGAATAGTCTATTTCGATCTGTGTACTACACTACAAGCATGACTTCTAGAGCTCTGGGACTGTCCATCAGTTCTGTTCCTACAAGTTATAGAAAGAAGTTTCTCAGAAGCTGCTAAAATTGAGTCAGAGGCCAGTCAGTATATAATACAATGTAGTTTGGTCAACAGATGATTTTGTTATAAACTCCAGTTCATAAGGACCTTATTACTTGAGAACTAAGAAATGTTTTAATTGAAAACTCCCCCCCCCACCCCCCCCCGAACCCTCCAACCCGCCCCGAAAAAAAACACAAAAGCTACTGAAAACCCGGGACAGGCGCCACCGAACCCCCCCCTCTCCACCCCCAAACAGCCAGAAGCCCAGCCGAGACCCGGCAGACCCTCCCCCCCGAGCGGCGGACGCGCCCCCGGCTTCCCCGCCGCCGCGTTTTTCCCCAGCGGCCCCTGGCCCGCGGCCCCCACCCTTCCCACCGAAAAGCAACGCGCCCCACCCCCGGAAGACCCCACGCGCCCGGGCGCCCCTGTAACCATATGCACAATGGTGAAAAATAACCAGTGATGTGGTCTAGAAACTGTTATTTAAGTGGTATAGAAAAATCTCAGAGAGAGAGAAGAAAAGAGAGAGAGAGAGAGAGAGAGAGAGAGAGAGAGAGGTGCTACACCACAGAAGTAGGCGGCGGATAGGGGAGTGGTGGAGGGAATTGAGGACACTGGTTCTGGAAAATGTACACTGGTGAAGTGAAGGGATGGGTGTCAGGACATTATATTACTGAAATCCAATCATTAACAACCTTGTAACTGTGTATCTCATGGTGATTAAATTTGAAAAAATGATTTTTTTAAAGAAAAAGGAATATCCCTATGATGCCAGGAATATCCCTTAATTGCTGTTAAGATGCAGCAATTTTGTCTAAACCTACATGTTCACTGCAATCCTAAAATCAACAACTTAAAAAAATTAGTTTTTCTTCAGCATTCTTTAACTCTGTGGACCCAGCAATTTCTTCCATGATTTTAGGGGCACTTATTATACCATAACCTTGGCATCCCTGAAAAGTTAGTCTTTATAAGTCTCAGGTTTTCCAGTCAGGAAAATGAGACTATGATGAATATACAGAATATAAAGCACTTGATGGCCTTCTCACCCCAACTTTTTTTTTGTGATTCTGTGACAAGAATCCAGCTTAGCATGAGACAGAGCTGATGAAAAATTTTCCATAGCTCAAATCAGTTAGAATTTTCTTATAACTTCTCTTACATCTATTTCACCTCTTAGTTTTTCAAATCACTCTTGAACAGACCTATGAACCTATGCTGGCACTGCCCAAGTTATGGAGAATTCATTAGCACTTGAAAGAGCTCATTCAATTGCAGGACATCTCTAATACTATCAATTTATTCTATCTTCAGAGTTGAAATGGAGTCCCATGGGGGGGGTCATCCTTTCAGAGATGAATCTTGAGCTACCTGCTTGACCTTAGGGATATTTGTAGATGGAGTAACTCTGTGCCCAATATAAAAGAGCTCTAGTTATTCTTTTTAGTCCATGACTTCAAATTTCCTGTTCACCCTGGAGAGCCCATGGAACTCTGCATTTAGTTGTTATCTGACACACAAAATCCAAGTTGGAATTCTGTTTAAAATTCTAGTACATGCCAACAAGGCAGAGGGTGAGTTTCATCCACCAGGGTTTTGTAGTGGAATTCAGATGAAATAATCCTGTTTGGAAAAATCTGGCCTCGCACTAAACCTCCAGGTCAGAAATCATGTCCTACTCTCTACCTCCCTTTCCAGAGCCTTAAGGAAAATTTCAAAGCAAAACCAGCCCTCAGAGACAATCTGCTTCAACATAGCCCCATTGTATGCAGAGGGAAGACTGAGTCCCAGAGAGGGAAATGGGCTTGGTCAATGTCATCTAGTGTAGAAAGTATTGGAATACAGATTTTGTGGTTGTCAACTTTAATAAGATCACATTTCCTTTGAGAAAAATACAAGTAATACTCCTACTTGTCTTTGGTACCTGTGATCTTCAGAAATTTGTCCTCTAGAAATTTCCAATTCTTTCCATTGTGTGAGGTTCCTTCATGCTGATTCTGTGCTGGGCCCTGAGCTGTGGTGGCCCAGCCTGAGCTACCTCTCATCAGAGAACTCAACACTTTGCTAAACCCCCTCACTGACACTCCCCAACCAAGAACTCAGCACTTTCCTAATTCATAGCCCACCTCCCGGGCTTATCACCACAAAGGTCCTATTAAGAGAAAATCTGTTAATATTCAAACAACTCTGCTAAACAAGCAACTCTTTCAGGGTGACTATTTATTGCTATTTATGATGACAGATTATCTTTCTGATTTCCCTCAGCACATGTCTCCAGAGGAAATTAGATACAGTACTTTCCTTAAGCAGGGCCAGGAGAAAATGTTTCTATAAATACTTAACAACTTGTCAGGGGAGATTACAAATATTGGCACGTCCTTCACAATGTCATGTTGGTTATTGAAGCTGTCGTAAGAAATAAGGATGGTTTATTTTCATCCTGCTTGAAGGTAATACTACATTTTCTGAGGCAAAGAGGGAGGTGCCTTTCTAAGAAAAAGCTCTGGGAATAGGCTAAGGGCCAGAATCCCAGCTCCCCCAAGCTTCTGTCTCTCCATGTGCTACCAAGGACACGGGTCAGATTTCTGGGTCCAATGCCTCTCCTATTTCCAAGCTCAGGGGCCTTGAGAAGTCACCTCAGTGTTCTTTCCTGAATGATGACTATATTACTACTCATCTCTATGTGTTGCAAAGAATAAATGAAGTGACCTTGAAAATCTCCCCGTGAATTATGTGCGAATACTAATCTTCTCTTCTCTTTGAGAAAGCCTGCCTTGTCAGCAAACAGATTGCATCAAGCCCCGCTGTCTTCTGACAACTTCCTCTGTTCTTTAGAATAAATTTGATAAAAATAATGTGAATAAAAAATGTAGTTAATAGAATCTAACATTCCTTAAACTCTCACAATGAATTACAATTATTCTAAGGATTGCATATGATCTCAGTCATGTAACTTCTATAGAATCTTTTTGATGGTTGTAGCACCCCTCTTTAACAGAGGGGGTAAACTGAACTAGAAGACATTTCAAGACCACACAAATAGAAGCTATATTTTGCTCATGTTCTCAAATACCCAGCAATGTCGTCTCTACTGAGGGCCTGACTCTCTTTTCTCATAATTTCACTACGGTATCTTTAAGGATTTTTCTCTTTATTCTAAATGTTCTAACTTTTACAGTCATGGATCTAGTTTTGGATTTTTTATTTATCCTAGCAGAATTTTTTAGATCCAGGAACTCAGCTTGTTTAAGTTGTACAAGTCTTGGCTTTAACTTCCTAGCTCCAATGTCTCTATGATCTCAGTGTATCCTATCAGAGCTATATTGGAAAATTTGGAGTCACTTTTCATGTCACTCAATTCCCCTTTCAGACATTTTCATCTCTCATCTCCTTTGGCGATGCTGTGTTTGATCTTTGCTTTTCCCATTTCACTCTTCAGCTATGTCTAGAATTCTGGTGATTTTATTGAGTTTTAAAATTTCACTAACTCTCTGCTTTATTTCTAAGATCTGTAATTGGTTTCTTTTCATAGCCACATCCTTTTTATTTCATCATTTCACTCTGTATCCTGGTTGTGGTTCCCTTCTTGATTTCTCTAAGTTTGTTACCCTGCTTGTTCAGTCGGTGGGTTCTATGCAATCACTTTTTCCTCAAATGCAGGGGCTTCATGGATAGAATTGCTGTTATATATCCTCATAGGGGCTCTTTTCCTTAGCACTTTGAACCTCTTGATTTTAAGTCTACCTACTAGTCCCTCAGTGACCTCTCCCATGATCTCTAGGGCAACTAGTGCAGACACACTGGGTGGACAGGAAGCAGATTCCCAGTTTTCAGCCACCTCAGAGAGGTGTGTGTCTGACCCTGGGGCAAGCAGGTTGCGTCATATTCCACCCCCCCAAGATTGCTTCCAGGTCCAGAGCATTTCATGTTCCTTTAGAACCACAGGAACATGGCTATAATCTTTGAGCATGCATACATGCTTTTTCTTTGACATTAGGGATTTGCAGCATAAAGTCTCAGTCAGCCATCTTCAATCTAAAAGCCTCCCTCATGTTGATTTGATATTTACGTAAAATGATTGATATATACGATGAGAATAGTTTGTAATATTGACTATCTTGCATACTAAGAAGATTGTGAGAGGGCCCGCTCACCCAGACTACACAGCCCCCTTGTGCTCTCTCATGTCTCATCAGTTTGCTTCACCATTCTTACAAGATTACTCTCAGGCACTTTCTGTTAGTCTTTCTCTGGATTCCCCCTTCCAACACTTTTTACCTGAAATTTTATACAGGGAATTGCAATAACATTTGCTCTTTAGAAGTGTGCTATGAAGTTACAAAAAATAATTGAAACATATTAGCACATTAATGGACCAACTAATCAATAGAACGGAATGAAAAACTTAGGAAGAGACTCAGTTTCTAACTCCAGACAATTAAGGTGATATTCTAAACCAAGGGCAGCAAAAGAATGAGCCAGTCAATAAGTTGCATGACTGGGGAAATTTCTTATCTATTTGGAAGCAAATAAATTTTATGTCCTTTCTCACACCTAAAATAAATATAATCTCCAATGAATAAAAAAACCAAAAAATTTAAGGCAACCCAAGTAGCAATCAAATAAGAAAGAAAAATTAAGAGGATAATTTTATTATCTTTGGATGAAAATGCATTTCTAAGCAATATACAAAGCCCAAAGGCTCAAAAGAAAGAGAAAGAGAGGGACTAATATACTTAACTACAGAGATATTGAAGCTTTTGGCATAGCAAAAGATAAAAATAAAACTCAAGAACCAAACACCTGACTGAGAGAAAATTTGCTACATACATAATAGGTTTAAATTGCATAAAGAAACAAAGATACCTACTACTCAGAAACAATCACTATATTGCCATATATTGTGTTTCAGACTTTTTCCTTTTTGTGCATTTTTCTTCAGACATTACTTCTGCATCTGAGATTATGCTGTGCAAGTGATTTCTCTGCATTTTTATTTGATGCAGTATAAATGCTTTCCCATGTAAGAAAATTTGTTATTTATTATTTCTTCAAAAGTCTTAATGTGTATTACAAAGGCAGTAAAATTGTTTAATAATAATTATGTTAAAGTTTCCTTAGTTTGCGGGTCATACTTGGCAGTGTCCACGGCTTACTTCTGGTTCTGTGCTCATGTATCACTCCTGGCAGCACTTGGGGAGCCATCTGGGAATTAGCCATGGGGCCTACATGCAAGGCAAATGCCTTACCCACAGTGCTGTCTCTGACCCCATGAGGTAATTTCTGAAAGTCAATATGCTACTGTAGGAGGGACTTTTGTGCATCTATAAGTAAGGAGAAAAAATTCCCTATACTGGGACAAAGGAATCAATTGGTTAAAATTAATTTACGAAAGAATAAGAGAGAAAAAGAGCAATGGTTAATAAGCAATGCCAATGAGCAACAATGTTAATTAACATGACTGAAAGTTTGAAAAAGAAAACATTTTTTTTCTACGTAAACTACTTGGAAAGGTTTTAAAGGTAGAAATGTTTAGGATCGTCAAGGAGCAGGGGAATGAAATGACCAGGCTGAGCGATGTCGCGGTAAATGAATATAGAGCTTCCTGGAAAAAAATGAGTGGTTTTGATGCCTGTTTCAGAGCCTGCCTGAAATTCGTGTTGGCAGTCTCAGTGGAATCATATAGATTGAGATAACTTAACCACAGTGCTGTGAAGAACAGAGTAGGGAGTTATTGAGTATGGGAGGAGAGATTTCTCTTCGATAATGCTTGGATTATGATTATTTTTAACGTTTTGCTTCAATTGTTTCCTAATATATTGCTATCATAATATGAAAGTAAATTTGTTAAAGATCTTTTTAAAAATCTAAGCTTTGGGGGCTGGGGAAATAACAGAGAAGCAGGAGCTTTGCTTTGACTGACACCCAGTTCAATTCCCAGTACTGTATGGCAATCCTGAGCAGCACCACATTCTCAGACTCCAGCATAGACAATTGGGCCACGAGTCTCAGGAAATGGCCCCCGAGCCCTCAGCTACTGCTTGAAAGGCCCCTCCCCACAAATCCAGTCAATGTTTGAAATGCTTATACTATAATACATTCAGTTTAAGTTTCTACAAAGCCAAGAGCAATGACAAAAAAAAATAAGGCCAAACAACAAAGCTGCATAATAGACATGGTCACTACCTTATTATCCTTAGAAAGAATGAAGTAAAATAAAATAAAACCAATCCTATAGTTTCTTAGGTACTTAGATACAGTTTGAAGCTGTACTTAGGTACAAATTGCTTAGGGTCTGCAACCTTCTCTCTCTGGCAGCTCCTCCTCTCTCCTACACACTAAATATGTGAGTCAAAGCAAACCCCAGAATTTCCCTGGACCTGAAGTAGTTGTTATTGACAGGGCTCATGTTTTCCCAGGCTGTCTGCCACACCAGCTCACCAGCTCCTGAACAACAAATGTTTGCTCTCAGTGTGTTCTTTGGACCCAACACAGGGATTTATTCGTGATGTTTATAGTGCCAAGGGGCTTAATGAATAAACGTATGGAGGAATGAATGTGTGAAGCTAAAGCATGGGGTTTGGGCCAGAGATAGATATAAGACCTCAGAGAGACAGTGATAGAGACAGGACTACCTCTGGCTCTCAGCTGACCTGTGCCATTTCCCTGAATCAGATTCCTGCAGCTGTGGGGAGTCTACCAACAGGCAGAGGTTGCAGATTTACCCTTTTCTAAAGAGTTCTATCCTGTTGGAGGTCCTACTTAAACACAGGACAAGCCAGAGTTTGTAGGAGACCTTTGATAGGGGAGAGAATGAGGACAAGACAAAACCCAGTGATTCATCGAATGTACGTAGGTGCATTGCTCAGTGGGTTTAGGTGCATTGCTCACTGGGTTCAGGTTCCATGTGAATAAACCACTTTTTTTAAATATGCAAGCAGCTCCAATGCCCTAAATAAAAGCTACCTGTATCATCTCTCTATACTGCACTTGGCTTCTTCAGGGCCCTTCCATTCTAGGTATTTTTAGCCATAATTAAAATCATAACATACAGTGTCATGGACCCCATTTTTGTTAACTGATGTGCAAGCATTTTTTTTTATTAAACCAACTATAAAAACTTCCTAATTTGGAGGTATTTAGAGTGTCCAAGGAGAAAGCCACCCTAACACTCATGCCAGATGACAGATAGTCAATGAGGAAAGAAGAAAACCCACACTGGCTGTCGATCCCTCTATGCAGGGCACACTAAATCACAGTATTAATAGGCTCTTAGAAAAGACTGACACACAGTTACTGTGAGAAAGACAATTAAATGTGAAACTCACTCTTCTCACTGCATTTAATTTTAATGGGAGACTTTGAGATTCAATAAATCTCTTTCCTATTTCTTCTCCACAGGGAAGTATCTAGAACATTTAGGATTCTTCTACCTTTTGATCTCCAATAGCAAAACATTAAGGTTTCATTTCCTTCTAGAAAGTTTCTTTTCTTTATTTTTTTCCTCTCAGGTTGGTTTGGAGCCACACCCAAAGGTGTGCAGGCTGCAGGCTCTGCACTCAAGAATCACTCCTTGTGGGGCTTAGGAGACTCATATACAGTGCTGGTGATCAAACCTGGGTTGTTCACTTGTAGGGAAAGCACCCAACCTGCTGTACTATCTCTTTCACCTCTAAAAATTTTGAGATCATAGGAACTTATAAACACACACCTATTTAAGTCTCTTCCTGTCTGGTCTTCTGCTCATGACATTACTTTTCTATACAATCCAGGCAAGATTCATTCATTCACTTGTTTATTCACTTGACAGCCTCTGTCTTTCCATTGTGCCTTCTCTGAGTGCTAAAGACATTCACTTGTCTGATCTTATTCTAATTTAGTCTAAGGGGGAGATCAACATTGCAAATAGCCACACCTCATGCTATTATGCTTTAATTTACTGTACTTCACATACGATGAGTTGGTTTCTGTTTGAAAATCAGAGGTTTATAGCAAAAAAAAAATTTTTTTTTTGGTTTTTTGGGTCATACCCAGCAATGCTCAGGGGTTACTCCTGAGACTTCAGACTTCTTGAAGACTGAGTTGTTAGCTGGAAGTTTCAGTAAAGCCGAATTTATTGAAGTTAAATTTTCAATATTTTTCATTTATTATTATTATTATTATTATTATTATTATTGCTTTTTTGGGGTTACACCCAACAATGCTCATGAGCTACTCCTGGCTCTGCACTCAGGAATGACCCCTGGCGGTGCTTGGGACACCATATAGGGATGCTCGGGATCGAACCCAGGTCGGCTGCTTGCAAGGCAAATGCACTGCCCATTGTGCTATTGCCATAGCCCCAAATTTTCACTGTCACTGTCACTGTCTTCCCGTTCATCATCGATTTGCTCTAGCGGGCACCAGTAACATCTCCATATGTCCTGTCTCGTGCTAGTAGAGCCCAAGGGCCCCTGCTTGCTCCAGGAACATGAAAAGCCTCAAACCATTCCATCAGGTCATGGGAATGAGGTCTAAAATTGTTACTGGTATTTGGCATATCAAATACGACACAGATAGTTTGCCAGGCTCTGCCGTGGAGGTAGCATACTCTTGTAGTCATCTGTAAATCCAGCATTTATTGATTAACCGCTTGGCAGCTGCGCAAGCTGGGCTGCGATCAGCTCTTCTGCTGGGTGGAGTTCTGACGAGAAGGACGTCTGGATGTGGAGAATGGAGGCCCTCATGGAGTGGGGGGGTCGTCTGGCTTGTTGCAAGGCTTTGCTGGGGTGGCGGGCCAGGGCTAGAACCCGCCATCCCTCCTGGGTGCCTCGTGAGTGCCTGGGCACAGGAAGAGCCAGTAGCAGCTTTGCCCCATGTCTGTGAGTCTCTGGATCAGCATACCTGAGCCGGATTTTAAACAGACTGCAGCAGGGTGGATCTCGATGGGCTGTGATAGGCTGGTCTGCTGGGTGGAGTTCTGACGAGAGGAAAGTCCAGATGTGGAGAATGGAGGCCCTCATGGAGTGGGGGCTCATCTGGCTTGTTGCAGGGCTCTGCTGGGGTGGTGAGTCAGGCCTAGAACCCGCCATCCCTCTTGGGTGCCTCGTGAGTGCCTGGGCACAGGGAGAGCCAATAGCAGCTCTGCCTCATGTCTGTGAGTCTCTGGATCAGCATACCTGAGCCAGATTTTAAACAAGACTGCAGCAGGGTGGATCTCGATGAGCCGAGCTGTGATAGGCTGGTCTGCTGGGTGGAGTTCTCAAGAGAGGGAAGTCCGGATGTGGAGAATGGAGGCCCTCATGGAGTGAGGGTTCGTCTGGCTTGTTGCAGGGCTCTTCCGGGGTGGTGGGTCAGGGCTAGAACCCGCCATCCCTCCTGGGTGCCTCGTGAGTGCCTGGGCACAGGGAGAGCCAGTAGCAGCTCTGTCCCATGTCTGTGAGTCTCTGGATCAGCATACCAGAGCTGGATTTAAATAAGACTGCAGCAGGGTGGATCTTGATGAGCCAGGCTGTGATAGGCTGGTCTGCTGGGTGGAGTTCTGATGAGAGGGAAGTCCAGATGTGGAGAATGGAGGCCCTCATGGAGTGGGGGGGGTCGTCTGGCTTGTTGCAAAGCTCTGCTGGGTTGGCAGGCCAGGGCTAGAAACCGCCATCCCTCCTGGGCTCCTCGTGAGCGGCTGGGCACAGGGAGAGCCAGTAGCAGCTCTGCCCCATGTCTGAGAGTCTCTGTGAGTCTCCCAAATTTTCAATAATTTTTATACATAATTCTTTATACTTACAAAACTACAGTATAGTGTGAACACTACTTTCACATGCTCTGGAAATCTAAAATTTTTGTATAGCCTGCTCTATCATCTTGTTTCATTGCAGTGATCTGGACTGGAACCTATTATATCTATGAGGAGTACCAGTACCTGGGGCAAGAACCTCTGAGATGATGGACCTGGAGGGATCTAAAGCACCCAGAAGAGTGAGCTTATGCCGGTTACTCCCCCATTTCCTTCTGCACCCTAGCCTCAGTTTTCAGGTGAGTAGTCCCCACCTATTATGAAACAAATACTTGCTAAATATGTCCCAAATTAACTCAAATTATAAGCCATTCAGTTAAGACCTCTCAAGGTTAGGCATCCAACTCAAATTAGGTTGCTCTCTGCCCCTGATGCTCTCATGATTAACTGCAAAGAAAAATCTTTTTGAGGGGAAGAGGAGGAATTTATTTTAAGTCCTTCTCTTCTCCCAGCCTCAGCTGTTCGACAGTCAAGCATTTGTCATATTTTAGTCCTTTAACCACTAGTCATTTCTGACTAATACCCAGCAGGCAGACATGGGGTACGATTTCCAAGATGATAAATGCTTCCCTTCTTATCTTTTGATATCTGGAAGTAGAAAATTTCAAGAAAAAGGGTTTTACACCAAGACGACCATAAATCTCATTGTGTTCACAACAGAAGGCTGACCAGAGGAGTTTATTAAATCTGTAAAGGATTTGATGTATATCAAACTGTTACATAAAGTCAATACTTTGGAAAGAAGCAGACAATAAATACTCAGCAAGAGGCAATATTTCTATCAGGAGAAGGCAATCGCATAAAGATTAGGGGAGCAATTTCAATATTGCATGTCCCTCTGCAGTAAGGGAGGCACATCTTGTTTTCCAGAATGATCATGGGGTAAGGAGTGGGTGCAGGAAAGGCAGCCTTATGGACTTGACTAATCTTACCATCAAGTCAAAATAAGGTGCTCTGGACTGGATGGTCACACCTCTCCAACAGCTTCATATGTTGATGTACTAATCCCACCATGGCTATATTTAGAGATGGGACTTCTGAGGAAGTTATTAAGGTTAAATGAGGTCAAAAGGATGAGACAATTCAACATGACTATTGCCCTCAAATAGAAAATACAGTGGAGAATCACTGCTCATTGTTGCTGAACAAATAAGCCATGACTTTCAAGAAGTATTCACTTGAATCGACCATGCTGGCACCCTGATCCTGTATTCTTCAGAACCGTGAAGAAATAAAGGTCTATTGTGTCAACCACTCAGTCTGGCATTTTGTTATGATGCCTAAGTGACAAGGCACCAGTCTATCTTCCTGGGAAGGCTGATCCCATTGACAATTACAGGATGTCCACCATCCTCAAAATCTAACGATGGAAAAGCAGACTGGAAATTGGAAATGGAAGCAAGTTTATAACTTTCCACAAGTTTGCTGCTGTCTGTCTCCATAAGCACAGTGGCTCTTTATACTCCCAAGCCTGTCATCTCATTTCAATTATTGCTTTTTGTTTCTAATTGCCTTTTTTCTTCAAAGGGATGTTAATAAATGTTTTTATGTTTTAGGGGCACAATGTTACAACACCATATCTACCACTATTCCTCCAGCACTGTTCAAGAGCCCTGCTCTTCTACCCGTTCATTCCTTGGTAACCTCAGCTCTGTCAACAGAGCCTGAGGATTCATTTTCATTAGACAGTGCCTATAATTTCCCAAGTGAATCCTGACAACAGCATTAAAGTGATTCCCTTCTTTTATATCTGGAGGCCCTAAAGCTTAAATGTATTGAAAAGCCTAATAACGGATATAGTCAGAGTGTTTTTGACCATTCTAATTTTCTTAATCTTGTAGTCACCTTTCCAGAGTTAAGTGTCTAAGACTAGGATCATGTTCACTGTATCACTCTCTTCCCATTCATCATCTATTTGCTCGAGCGGGCACCAGTAACATCTCCATATGACCTGTCTCATGCTAGTAGAGCCCAAGGGCCCCTGCTTGCTCCAGGAACATAAAGAGTCTCAAACCATTACATCAGGTCATGGGAATGAGGTCTATAATTGGCATATCAAATATGACACGGGTAGCTTGCCAGGCTCTGCCATGCGGGTAGCATACTCTCATAGTCATCTCTAAATCCAGCATTTATTGATGAACTGCGAGGCAGCAAGCGGCCGTGAGGGCCGGGCTGTGATAGGCTAGTCTGCTGGGTGGAGTTCTGACGAGGGTGAAGTCCGGATGTGAAAATGTAGGCCCCTCATGGAGTGGGGAGGTCGTCTGGCTTGTTGTGAGGCTCTGCTGGGGTGGCAGGCCAGGGCTAGAACCTGCTATCCCTCCTGGGCACCTCATGAGGATCATGTTAACAAAGTTTAATCATCCTGTAAAGAAGAGGATGTTGTTAATCACTGAAATATTTGGTCTAACAACATTAAGCACCTGTTTGGATGCAAAAAATTGGTCACCATAGTTGTATACACATCATATAGACTGTGTCTGACGGGACTCAATGGTCTGTTAGAGTATAATCATTTGCGTTCCTTCCCTTCCTCTTGTTTACCTTACCTTTCCCTTTCATCAGCTCGTTTCCCTTTCTGCTACAGTATGCATGGAAACATAAAGTAAGGCATGCCCAAGAGAGCTATGGTTACAACATGTATCCTGAGAGAGTGCTCTGGAATCTGTGAGTGGTGACTTCATGCTTTTTGTGTGTCAAGTTTAGTGTTCGCAATAGAAGTTTCTACCAGAAAGTGAAAGTTTTTGATTCTCCCAGAAACCAAAACAGTGAGTACAAGCCCAGAGACACTTTCCTGTGATGGGGAGAAGAACCTCAGAGAGCTCTCTGGACGACAAACTGGGGCAACAGGGACAGTAGCCCCATGCAGTATGTCTCTTTCCCAGACTCGTCACATCTGCTTGTGCTGGAACATACCTGATACCCATAAAGTGTAATTTCCAACCAAATGGAAATGAGATAGTTGCCTATTGTCCTGATTTGGTAGTTCAGTGGAAAAACACACATTAACTGGGGCTGGGGATGTCACTTCAATTCTTCAGACTGGGGAGAATTCATTAAGTAAATGTGATTTCATTGAACTCAGGGACAAGAGTAGGTTTTATGAGACATCCAGATGCCCTACTTCTCTTTTCTTTCCAATTTCCAGCAGAGTCACAGAAACCAGCCATCATTTTTATCCTACAGAAACCCCAGAGAATGAGCAACCCTGCCTCTAGTCGGTTATCTATAGTAGTGGGATCAGAACTTGAATCACTCCCCAGTGAGAGGATCCCTGTGACTTCAGTTTTTTCTCTGCTCTTTTCTCCTAAAGGAAAACTATGGCCCAATCTCTCTGGGTGGGTCTGATGGACTATCGTACAGGACTCCCTTTCTTTCCCCAAGACCAGAAGTTTCCCATATATTAGATTCGCTCTGGGGTGGCCTAGGACCATCTTCAGTCTTTGGCTTGCTGACAATCTGTCCTTCACACAATTTGAGATCTCCTTGTCAGTAACCTCTCTCCCCAAGTACCTTTGCTGTAATCATGGAGGGATCCCTAACATGGAACTTTTTTGGAAAAAAAAAAAAGGAATGGATGGAAAATTATAAGATGAGACTGCACCGACAGACAAATCTAAGCAAGGGTGTTACTGAGCTGAGGAACTCACCATCATATCCGTTCCCCTGACTAACATCTGTCTGCCCCCTCTTGCCTCCCCACTCATCCTACCTTGCTAGCTCCCTGGGGCCCTATATGGTCCTTCTCCCTCACTATGTATGTCTTTAAGTACATCTACAGCCAATGAAGAATATTTTATAAATGTTGTCAGACTATAGGGATCACTCATAATGATGTTACCTTGTTTTTCAAATAAATTCCTCTAGGTGCAAAATTCCCGAAGTGTATAAAGGGGCAGTGTGGAAAGACCCACTCCTTTCCCACTGGGGTAATTTTTCCCCACAGTCAGTGTCTACTTCTATAGGAATTCTATGAATTTATGGACATCTATAATTTCCACTATGGAACTGTTTATGAGCTTTATGAGCTTACATAAAGTTTATGAGCTTACGATTTGGTGGGGCCAGAGTCATAGAATAGTGGGTGGTGCATTTGCTCAAATGACTTGAACCCGGCACCCCGTGTAGTTCCAGAGCTAGAAGCCATTAGCAAAGCTCAGTCTGGCCCCAAAACCAAAATTAAAGTTATTTGGCAGTTTAATAAAACAGATTCTTGGGGCCAGAGCAATAGCACAGCAGGTAGGGTATTTACCTTTGCACGGGGCAGACCCGGTTCGATCTCCAGCATCCCACATGGTCCCCAAACACCGCCAGGAGTAATTCCTGAGTGCAGAGCCATGAGTAACCCCTGAGCGTCGCCAGGTGTGACCCAAAAAAGCAAAAATAAATAAATAGATAGATAGATAAATAAATAAGTAAATAAAACAGATTCTTATATAATTGAATCATCATCAGAATCATCAGAATCACACATGTTAACACTAGTGGCAGGATTCAGTAACTCTTGTTAGGAATCTAGTCAGGAAAACCTGACGTGTTTTAAGTTGATCACGCTTCTTTCTGCTCTTTTCTATATCACAGGGTGGGGTCAATAGTAGTGGTGGTGGTGGTGGTGGTGGTGATGGTAGTGATGGTGGTGGTAATTAGTCTCTACAAGGTATATTTCCTGGATCCCTTGCCAAGTGTCTTTCACTTACATTTTACTAACAACTACTTCCCCCAGTCATTATTAGCATATGGGATGAAAAGAGGAGAACTGTGGTGATTTTGGCACAAGACTTTCACTCCCACCTTAGGGAGTTTCTCTACCAATTCATGGCAATCTCCCTTGGTACCAGCTCTTACCAGACAACATGCACTGAGTTTATAATTCCCACTGGGAGTCCCAGTGCATTGTCTGATCAAGGTTACAACACCTGCTCCCAAGATTAGAAACCAACCCTCACCTTCATATCCTTGCCATCATAGGTAAATAAGTGCCCTCCAAAAGCTGCCAATCTCTGTCAGTCTTATCTTCCCCTGTTTATTTATTTCAAATTTTCTAATACCTTTGCAAGTTCATTTTTATTTGCCTTTAGTAAGGGTTCTGTTTTCTCTACTAGTCTTTAACTGATCCACTCTATGACCTCTCAGAATTTTTTTAAATCTCTTTCTTTAAACCTGTCTCTCTTTTTGAAAGTTTATATTTGGATTACATTTACAGTGCTCAAGAGCTACTTTTGTCTCTGTGCCCATGGATACAAGTGGTGCTTAGGGAACTATATGGTGCTGGGGCGTTGAATGAGTTTCCTACAAAACAAAGCATGCACTCAGACCATTGAGCTTTCTAGACCTCAGAATTTTCACTTTGAATACAGAGTTCCTGTCAATTTTCCTTCCCTAAAGAATGACATACAGTTGTTCAAGCCCAAAGTCCTTTATTGCTTCACTTTCACTCTTCTAAGAAATCACCAAGTCCAGTAGAAATTTTATGAGATATTATTGGATCTGTGTGCTCATATTCAGTCCCAAAGTACACCTTAGCTCTAGTTCCATCCCATTTCTATTTTTCGCTCAAATTCTACCTTGACTCCTTAGCCAGAGAGAGAGAGGGTAGTATTGTGATCAGTAATAAGAAATATCCATATGGCTTTCACATCCATTCCTGACCAAGGAATCCTGAAACACTGGTAAATTCCAAAGTGATAAGAGCACAGGGAGCATCTAGCGAAGTAGTTGACTTTGGGTGGGTACCACAATTGAACCTGAGCACCAGCAGAATCATGTCATAAGTGGAAGCTTGGCATTTTAAAAATCCCTATTATCTATTACCCAGAGAGGGGAGAGGGTTATAAATGGATAATAATAGAATCACACCTACACAAAATAAGTTTCCACTTTAAAAAAAATCTCAAAATAAGAGGCTCTCAGAGTTTTCATATTCGTGAACACATCCATTTCCCTAGGGATTGGTGTACCTAGTTCAACAAGGATAGAAACTGCTGCACTAAGGAGCCACCAGACCCCAGCTTATGTATCTCTTCCTATGGCTCTTCATCTGACTCTTTTGTCATATTTATTTACAGCATTTATGAGTTAACAAACTGATACATGTAAGTGGATGTTGTCCTGAGTTTTGTGAGTCACTCCCACAAATTAATCAAATCGGAGGTGGGGGTCATAGAAACCACCAAGTTACAATCAATTCATCAGAAGCTCAGGTGACAACCTGAACGTTCATTAAGCAGTTCTTGCTAACTCCAAGTAGTGACATGACAGAATTCGTCCACGTGGTGTTGGAAGTGTGGAGGATAGTGGTATGAGAACAGGGGAGAAACCCAGGAGCAGCCTGGCAGCTCTCTTTACAGGATGCTTTCTGAAAAAAAAACTTCAACTTACTCTCTTGCTTAAAACATCTCCATGGCATTTCCTTCCATGGTATCTAGTGTCTCCTTGTTATGGTTCCTCTTACCTTCAGAAAATAATTTATTTGTCTTTCTTTACCACGTGTTGCCTATTGAAAATGAAATTAATAAACAATTTAGGTTCCTAGTTGGCGCCAGTTACCACTTGTCCCTTCAACTTTCAGTGATAATCACCCCATTCCCCTTCTCTATCTCCCTCATCATCTGCCTAATTCTTTTTTTTAAAATTGTTATTTATTTTTTATTGAATCACCATGAGATACACAGTTACAAAGCTGTTCATGGGGCCAGAGCAATAGCCCAGCAGGTAGGGCGTTTGCCTTGCACGTGGCTGGCCTGTGCCGGCCCGGGTTCAATCCTCGGCATCCCATATGGTTCTCCGAGCACCTCCAGGAGTAATTCCTGAGTGCGGAGCCAGGAGAAACCCCTGAGCATTGTCGGGTGTGACCCAAAAAGCAAAAAAAAAAAAAAAAAAGCTGTTCATGATTGGGTTTTAGTCATACAATGTTCCAACAGCTGTTCCTCCCCCTGTATACATTTCCCACCACCATTATTTCCAGATTCCCTCCTTCCGTGCTCGCACAGCTCGTCTTTTATGACAGACCCTTTCTTTCTCTCTTTCTCTCTCTTCTGTCTTCTCCCTCTCTCTCCCTTTTTGGGCATTATGGGTTACAATACCGATACCAAGAAGTTATTGTGTTTGTTCCTTTATCTACTTTCAGCACACACTTCTTATCCACAGTGTTATTTCCAGCTGTCTTTGTCATAGTGGTCCCTTCTCTATCCCATCTGCCTTCTCTCTCATCACTTGAGGTAGGTCTCCGATTGTGGACCAATCCTCCTGGCCCAGTTTGTACTGTCCTTGGATAACAGTTTGCCTAATTCATTATCATCTTCTAAGTCTCAACTTAGATGTCACTTCCTCCATAAAACGTTCTTTGGCCTCCATAGACAGATTTGGGAACCTTCTCCAGGACTCGACAGCACAATCTGCTCCCAACATGATCCTATTGATTCTGTAGCTATTATCTCTTCTTCAGACTATGCTACACAAGAGCAAGGGACTGTGCTACTATTGGTGGTAAATTCTGTGTTCTTTGCCTTGTGCCTGACTTATAGAAGACATTCAAAGAGATTTTGTCTTTGGGAGTCCAACCATCAATGAACCTGAAGATGATTGGCAAGCAGTCTTTCCATTCTTCATTCTTCAAGCAGTTTTGCCTTCTCTGGGTGTTAAAGACATCCATTTGTCTGATCTCATTCCCATTTAGTCTAAGGGAAACTAAAATTTCAATGAACACACTAGACAATTGCTTCCTCATCTGGTTTGGCTGCAATGACCTCCAGCTTTGTGTGCAGAGAAACCTTATTCATTTGATTGAAATATGCTCCTGCTCCCTACATAGCCTTGAGGGAGACTTGTCTTGAGAAGTACTGATTTTTATCTTTCTTGTTTTTTTTTAATATAGGGAGTACTATTTTTGTAAGTATAATTGGGTGATACACTGATTTAGAAGGTGTTGGGCTAACTTCAGATCTTCCAGTTACATCAGAGCTTGGAATATGGTATTAATGAGGTCAGACCACTGGGTCACTCTGAACCTGTACAAGGAGACTGCCATCAAGGTCATGAGCTTCAAAATACCTTGAGATAACAGATCTCATGTGAAGTGCTCTTCACACTAAAACTGCTCAAACTCTGAAAACCAACCCCATACACAAAAGTACACAGGACATCTTTGTGTCACTGTGATCACAGATGTAAACACGTGTCTAAATTCCATGAAATACATGCAGTTTTTAATAAATTTGTAACAAAGAAATAAAATTAGCTAAATAAAAACATGAGAGAAAAGAGTACTGCCCAAGCACATAAAATACTTTCAACTGGAATCAAATGCTTTTTTCCCCCATTTTATTATTCTTTTTATTATAACACCTTGAGGTAGACATTTACAAAGCTGTTCATGATTGGGTTTCAGTCATATAATGTTTCAGCACCCATCCCTCCACCAGTGCATATTTACCACCACCAATGTTCTCAGATTCCCTCCTCCCTTACCCCAGCCTGCCTCTATAGCAGGCTCTCATCCTCTTTCCTCCTCCTCCTCTCTCTCTCTCTCTCTCTGTCTTGCTCTGTCTCTATCTCCCATCTTTTGCACATTGTAGCTTGCCATGCATAATTTAGGGGTTATCATGTATATTCCTTTACTGCCATTCAATGCTCAGTTCTAGTCTGGCATTACCATTTCCAACAATTAGTAGAACACTGGTATATGTGCATATATACCAAGGATAAATGCAATCATTCTATATCTGTTATTTGACTTCTGACTGATTTCACTAAGCATGATAATCTCCATGTTTATCCATTTGCAGTAAATTTCATTACTTTGTCCTTTCTGACAGCTGCATAGTATTCCATTGTATACATGTACCATATTTTCCATATCCAGTCTCCTGATCTTGGGCACTCACGTTGCTTCCAGATTCTGGTTATTATGAATAGTGCTGAGATAAATATAGAAGTGCAGATGGTGTTTCTGCTATGTGTTTTTGGGTCTCCAGGATATATTTCCAGGAGTGGTATGGCTGGGTCAAATGTGAGCTCAATATCTATTTTTTGGAGTGATGTCCATATTGTTTTCCAAAACGGCTAGAAGAGTCCACATTCCCACCAAAAATGGATGAGAGTTCCTTTCTCCCCCACATCCATGCCAGCACTGGTTGTTCTTGCTGTTTTTTTTTTTTTACCTTTTTTGGGTCACACCCGGCAATGCTCAGGAGCTACTCCTGGCTCTGCACTCAGGAATCACTCCTGGCGGTGCTCAGGGGACCATATGGGATGCCGGGGATCGAACCCTGGCCGGCAGAGGCCGGCCGAGTGCTAGGCAAACACCCTACCTGCTGGGCTATCGCTCCGCCCCATTCTTGCTGTTTTGGATGTATGCCAGTGTCTGTGGTGTGAGATGATATCTCATTGTTTTAATTTTCATCACCCTGATAATTAGTGATGATGAGCATTTTTTCATATGCCTTTTGGCCATTTGAATTTCTTCTTTTTTGGAAGTTTCTGTTCATTCTCCCCATTTTTTGATGGGGTTAATGCCTGTGACTTTATAAAAATTGGGACCTGAAAGACAGTCCAACAGGTAGGGCACTTGCTTTGCATGTAGTTGACCTGATCAATTCCTGGCATACCATATGTTCCCCGAGCACCACCAGGAGTAATTTCTGAGTGCAGAGCAGGAGTACCCTCTGAGTATCACTGGGTGTCACCCCAAAAGATAAAAAGATTGGGAGCCACACCACGTTGACTTTGGGTTTACTCCTGGTTCTGCTAACAGGGATCACTCCTTGTAGGCTCAGTGGACCATGTGGGGTCCAGGGTCTCAAACCTAGGTGAGACATACCTGCCTGAACTTGGGAAGGCGTTTTTGCTATACTCTATCAGATCCCTTAGGACATGTTTTATAAAACATAGTCAAATTCTGTTGAGATATATATTGAATAAATAAGACCTTAGAGTAACCAAAGCCATCATGGGGAAGTAGAAGATAGAAAGGTTATACTTCCCCAAATTTATCTTTCCCCAATTAATAGTCAAACTACAGCCTTTGTTATCTAAGGCTGTCATTATCAAACATGCAATTAGAATAAGGACAGACTCTCAGAGAATTGAAAGCCCAGTGATAGATCCACCGGATTCAGCATGATCAACCATATCTACATGGTAAACAAGCTCATTGAAGTTTGTACGGAGTTCAAGATACCATTCTGTCTCACGTCCATTGATTTAAAGAAAGCCTTTGATTCTGTGGAGACTGAAGTGGTGATCAAAGCCCTAGCCAAACAGGGGCGTTCAAATCTAATACATAAAGATCCTCCATGAGCTATATTATGGATTCACCACCAGGATCTCACCATTCTACAAGGAAGTGATCATTGATGTCAAAAGAGGGGTTGGGCAGGGTGATAACATTTCACCAAAAATATTCAGCACCACCATCGAGAACATCATGTGACAATTAGAATGGGAAGGAATGGGAGTGAAGATAGGCGGTCGGCAACTACACCACCTCCACGTTGCTGATGACATCGTTCTAATAACACCAAACATTAGCCAAGTGGCACAAATGCTGGCTGACTTTAACCAAGAATGTGGAAAGATAGGTCTACAGCAGAATCTCAACAAAACTATGCTCTTGAAAAATGAACTAGTTCCAGAGGCCCCATACATTCTCAATGGAAAAAAACATCTATGAATGCAGCATTTATGTGTCCCTAAGTCGATAAGTCAACATGATGAATGACCTAAAACCTGAGCTGTGCAGGAGGAGAGCAGTATGGAATGCCTTCAAGAGCATCGGAGAAATAGCTAAAAGGACAAAGAACCTCCGGCTCCAGGCACATCTCTTCGACTCCATCATTCTCCCTGCATTAATATATGCCTCAGAGACCTGGGCCCCTACGAAAGCAGGATGAGAACATTATTTGGGTCTTCCAAAGAAGAATCGAAAGAGCTATGCTTGGAATATCACATCTCACTCAAGTGAAAGAAGGAATCCGGAGTTCCAACCTCCACCAATATTCCAGTGTCAGGGACGCTATCTCTTTTGCCAAGGCATCGAAAATCAGATGGGCTGGACATGTAATGAGATTTGGAGATGACCACTGGACTAGAGCCGTTACTGACTGGATCCCACGGGATGTCAAAAGATCACGTGGCCACCCACCTACAAGATGGTCAGACTTCCTTATCAAGACCCTGAATGAACGGTTTGAGGCTCTTCATATCCCTGAAGCAATCAGATGCCATTGGGCTACACTGGTACGTGATAGGGTCAAATGGAAATGTTACTGGCACCCGCTTGAGAAAAATCGATGAATAACGGGATGTCAAGTGATCAAGTGATCACATGTGATCCTCCTGGCACCAGCAGGAGTGATTCCTGACTGCAGACCTCAAATTCCTGAGCAACCACGTGTGGTCCCAAAACAAAATAAAGTACAAAGTTAGAAAACTATGTTCAGCGGACCTAATGAATTAGAAGTTTTGCATACTATCTTAATTCTTCTTAAAAATATAATGCTGGGGACCGGAGCGATAGTCCAGCAGGTAGTACGTTTGCCTTGCACATGGCCAACCCAGGTTCAATCCCGGCATCCCATATGGTCCCCCAAGCACTGCCAGGAGTAACTCCTGAGCAAAGAGCCAGGAGTAATCCCTGAGTATTGCGAGGTGTGACCAAAAAAAGCAAAAAATGATACTCTATACATGAAAGTTGCCATTAATAGAACTTATCATGCACATTCTCATTCTCAGTATACACAAAAACATTAACTATGTGAGTGAATAAATGTATGAAAGCCCAGGAGTCTGGTAATCATTTCACAATATATATGTATATCAAATCATCACTCTGACTTATGAAAATGTGTCCAGCCATAAGTTTAATTGTTGCTCAGTAAATTTTGAGAAATTATCTCTAGTTAACTTTTTCTTAATTGAATATTTCATTTCTCATTTAATAAAATTTTTTTGATTTATCATTGGTGTTGCCTCTCTAGGTGTCACAGGTGTGGCTGCAGTGCCCAGATGCATCAACAGGTGTCAGACAGGGAGACAGGTTTGTCTACACCCAGGGCTCTGCCCCATGGGTCCCTGACAGAGAGAGATAGAGAGAGAAAGAGAGGAAACTGGGGTACCTGCTATTAAGGCGGGTGGGGGGACGGGAGGGGGAGGGGTACATTGGTGGTGGAAATGGGGCACTGGTGGAGGGATGGGTGCTGGAATACTGTATTACCAAGAACCAATTATGAACACCTTTGTAATTGTATGTTTCACGGTGGTATAATAAAAAATTAAAAAAAAAGAGACTGGACCCTTTGGGATGAACCCAGAGCCAAGGCAGGCCGCAGAGCCTGGCAAACTACCCGTGGTGTATTTGATTTGCCAAGAACAGTAAAATAATGGACCTTATTCCCAATGAATGGAGATGTTACTGGTATCCGCTCAAGCAAATCAATGAACAACAGGAAGATAAGTGACAAGTGATCATCGGTGTGTGGTATGATACCTTTCAATAGTATACCTCAACAGCTCAGTACATCTGTATGTCTCACCACAGCCACCACAAATTCATCTCCTTCACTACACTTTCCTCTCACACCTTATTTTAATGTCCCTGGGCATATTGTCTTCATCCATATGTAGCATGTATCATAATTTTCTTTCTTTTAAAGGAAGAATGACAATCCATTGCTATGTCCTATATTGTATTTACCTATTCATTACTTTGTTTTATCAAATAATGGATATTTTCCCACTTTTCTTCTATAAACAAAGTTCATCATGAGTATATCAGGTTGATTCTAATGGCTGCATTATCTTCTCACATTTCAGAAAATACACGATGTATACTGAATCCTGCTATGCTTTTTCTCTCTCTCCCTCTCTCTCTCTCTCTCTCTGACTCTCTCTCTCTTTTAAAACAGTAGGTTACATCCAACAGTCTTGGGAACTAAGGACCTTCTTAACAGTGCTCACCTCAAGAGTTTATAAGCCTCTAGGGCTACACTCTTCTTTTTTTTTTGCTTTTTTTTTAGGTCACACCCGGCGACACTCGGGGGTTACTCCTGGCTCTGCACTCCAGGAATTACTCCTGGAGGTGCTCAGGGGACCATATGGGATGCCGGGATCGAACCCAGGCCGGCATAGGCCGGCCGCTGCAAGGCAAACGCCCCACCTGCTGGGCTATCACTCCGGCTCCGGGCTACACTCTTCAATGAGGAAGAGGTGGTGGCCTGTAATGCTGAAGACTTAACTCCAACCGTTGTGTCATCCCCCAGACACCTGCTTGCTCTTTGCACTATTGTAAAATATATGTCCACATACTAAGTTTGTTGCTTCTATCACAAGGATTTCCCGAACTCTTGTGTGCTAATCTTGAAAATCTCATGTATCAATCTAGAGAAATTACATGAACATATCACGACTTTCCTGTAGGAAGAAGCCTAATGCAATACCCAGACAGATACCAGAGTGTCTCTCATGATAATAAAAGAGAGGTGAGAGAAGACGGGGCAAGCAGTAGCATTCCTCTGGCTCAGAGACTACCTGATTTTATAGCGCCTCACCCAGACTTCCCTACTTGCACTCTTGAAATGAGAACTTGACAAGGGGCTAAACCACCCACCAGCTACACCTGAGATCTGCTCTCATCTCGGCAACACATTCTCCACACTTACCTTATACTTCCATCCTGAGCAACTTTTTGAAACCGTGTGTAAATACAGTGGAAAATATCTTTTTTAAAAAGAAAACATCTTCTATTCTTCAGACTGGCCCTAGAACAAAGAATCACCAGACCCAGCACTGCAATGATGCTAAGGTTAATGAGCACTGGGCTGGCCTGTGTATCATAAATACGTGGATATGGGGCCTCCAGTTACCCTGAAAAAGTCTCACAACTTGTCGCAATGACAAGAACTTTGACCAGTGAAGCCATATCCACACCCCAAGCCCAGGAGAGCACATTCCAAGCCCCAGTTCCCTACCAACCCCTCACCTAAAGAGAACAGAGATGAAAAATGTCATCTGGATGGTATGGGAGATAAATGATGCCCATGGCATCATTGATAAAATGAAGGTGAGGGAGGGTCTCCCACAGCAGCTGCCTCTCCTCAGGGTCTGCCCCCACCTAATGTTTGTCCTCGGCGGTTTATTCATCAGCTCTTTGAAGGATGGAAAACACATACAGTTCTTAGAACTGCTTGCAGTCCCAGGACAACACTGAACGAATATTTGTTTTAGCAAATGGCTGAGCTGTTCATCTTCTCTGCAAAAGCAGATTTGTTTTCCTCTCAGGAGATCACTAAGATTCTATGTCATAGAGGCTGACATCTGGAGAGCCAGGATCTCCTTTAAGGCTCACTTCACAAGACAGCGTGTTCTGTGACAAAGAAGCTGGAACAGAGGTGGAATTGGTGACAGAAGCTGTGGTCCTCCTGTGTGCTGGGACTTATATTCACCATTGCATTCATAAAGAAAGAATAGAATTGATTTGTGTGTGGGAAGTTGGAATCTCCTTTTACAGAGAAAAAAATGCTAAATTCAGAGAAGTTATATCATCAGATTAAGGCCACATCACTTGGAAAGGAACACTGGTTTCTGAATACACAGGGAAGTCCCACATATATGTATGAAGCAGTGGACCCTGTCAGCAGAGCAGAAACTCATACATCTCTAGAGAGACAGAAAAGAGTCACAAAGGGAGCAGGGTTGGGAACCTGTCATTTGAAAATTTTATAGCTCCTGAATCTGAAGGCATTTAGGCTACAAGTCAACAATCCAACTTAAATTGACCCTCATCGTAAGAAGTTATCCACAAATAAACCTAAAATGCTCTAGGTTAAAGCAAACTTCAGGGCCATCAAGATATAAGTGTCTAATGTCCCCAGCACCCCATCCAAACCTAGCATGCTCTGGCATATATGCAGCCTAGCCTCACAGCACCATGACTAATCTCATGGGAAAAAACAAGCTGCTGAATAATTCCAATTTGGGTATTCTTGGAGCACACAGCCATATAAGTGGTTGTGAAACACCTCCAAATCTCACAGTACTGACAGGCCAGTAGGACAAAGCAAATCAGATGGAAAGTTACACAGAAGACCACTAGGTTCAATAAGTGAAAACAATAACACAGAAGGCTCAGCTAGCAACAAGCAGCTCAGTATAAACTTAGACAATGACTTCGGCAACAACATTCTTATAACAATTACATTTGAGAGATATATGTGATAACAAGTAATAGAAAGTAAATTTTGTGCCTGTTAAAGGGGCAGAGTTATATGGTGGGTGGGAAACTGGGGACATCAGTAGAAGGCCAGTCACACCAGTTGGTGTTGGAAATTTAAACTTGTATTGTGAAAAATGTTGCAAATCATGGTGTTTAATAAAATAAAAAGGGAAAAAGAGAATTAAATTAATTTTTATTAATTACCATGAGCTTATAAGTACACATGTACATCTATGTACATATCAATATTCGCTCTTAGATTATATTCTGAAACAGATATGCTTGAATCTTAGGTACACATAGAATGAATTGATATTAAGTTACACAGAACACATAACCAAGTTTAAAACACAAATAACAACACTGTCTGATGCCAATGCAACAAAGTTAGAACAGAATTAAGAAACAATAAAAGGTTCTATCGTAAAATATTAAACTTCATAATCTTTTGATATATAAACTGTTACTCCCAAAATTGGTATCTAGAAACAATGAACATGGCACATCATACAATATACATGTTTTCTAGGTGAGATAGAGAAAGGACTTTGATGACATTCCAGCATCAATAAACCAAAATAACCAGATTTAGGCAACTATCCACTTTCTCTCTTGAATGAAAAAATTATTTCTGGGGCCGGAGAAATAGCCCAGTGGGTAAGGGCGTTTGCCTTGCACGCAGCCAGCCTGTGCCGGCCTGGGTTCGATCCCCCGGCATCCCATATGGTCCCCTGAGCACCGCCAGGAGTAATTCCTGAGTGCAGAGCCAGGAGAAACCCTTGAGCATTGCCAGGTGTGACCCAAAAAAAACAAAAAAAAAAAAAAAGGAAAAAAAAATCATTTCTATTCTCTTATTGAGATATCAGAAATTTTATTTAATATCTTCAAGGTATGAATGATTCCACATGTGTGTAATTATGAGAAAATTACCACAATAAAATTAATAAATATTTTAGCTAAAGTGATAGCAGAGTGGGTGGGCATTTGCCTTGCAGATGGCCGACCGATGTTAGATCCACGGCATCCCTTATGTTCCCTCGAGCAATTCCAGGATGAATTCAGTATAGAGCCAGGGAATAACCCCTGAGCACTGTCAGGTGTGACCTAGAAAGCAAATAATAATAATAATAATAATAATAAAGTTAATAAATACTTGTAATCATGTCATACTTCCTCTTAATTTTATTTATTTATTTATTTATTTATTTATTTTACTTTATAAGTCACACTCAGGTATGATAAGGGTTACTCCTGGCTTTTGCAGTCAGGAATTACTCATGGCCATCTTCAGGGGATCAAATGGGAAGCCAGGGATTGAAACTGTGTCGGCCGTGTGCAAAGCAAACGCCCTACCCACTATACTAGAGCTCTGGTCTCTAGTTCCTCTTATTGAGGCAATTAAGATCTACAGTCTTATCACATTTCAAGGATATAAAATACTATTATTGACTGTAGCTATATGGCTTTACATTATACTCCCCAAATCATACCTTTATTAAAAAGGAAGTTTGTACCATTTGCACAATCGCCGTTTCTCCCATTTCCGAGCTTTGGGCCATCACCATTTTTAATCTCTGGATATGTGGTTGGTTTTATAGATTCCACCTATAAAGGAGATCATACAGTCTTTGTCATTCTGTCTGTCTATGAATAATTTACTTAGTGCAATGCTCTCCAGGAAGCCATGATTCTTTGAAGAAAGACTGATTACAGCATTGAGCTGAGAAAGTGCCAAATTATTCTGGGACATCTTGGGGGCCAGAAAGTAAGAACTTTCTAGTAAGAAACCGATGCAGCAGATAGAGGACATAATACCAATTTGAAAAGGCTTGTAGGTCAGCAAATATAGGACAACTTTTTGGGGAATGTCACGTTAAGAGAGGTTGGGGACTGCCCCTTTAATAGATGTGGAGAATGTCCCTTTAACAGATAACAGTTGGGAAAAAGTCAGTTGAAGCTGGGTTCTAAAACCTGGTAGGAGAGAGAGTTAATAAGGGAAAAGCCTGGGCTTGCCCTAGGGGGAGTGTTTGGAGAGTCTATGAGGGAGTTTTTAGAGAAAGTTTTCTAGCAGAGGGACAGAAGAGTGTGGGGGCCTGCTGGACAGCTTGTTGGGAGAGTCCCAGTGGGCCTGACTTCTTGAGAAACTGCTCAGAGAGAAAGAAAGGTTCTTGGGCTAAGGTGGAGTGAGTAGAGAACTAGAAGAAACAATAAATGAAAAACTTAGAGAGCCTCTGGACTGGTTCGTGCACCTGTCGACCAGGGAACGGTCATTGGCCCTAGCAATAATTGGGGCCTTCATGATGCCCAATATACGGAAAGTCAATCAGCCACTGCTGAAAACTGACAAACCTGAGTATGTTAAGTCATAGATTATAAATTTACTTAGCGAATTATGAATTCTATGATTTAGTGTTCACACAGATAATAGTATATTTTTTTAAAAAATGACAGACAATGGGGAAGGAAAAATCCTTTCTTACAATGAAATTCCAAGTAATGTAAGAAAGGGTTGACTTAAATAAAAAATGTCACTTGTTAACCAGCAGAGTAATAATGATTTTAGTCAATAATTATCACTGTATACTAAAGATATGGGAATAAATATGAAATCAGGATATTTACATATTCACAAAGTATTCTACCAACATATGTGGGGGAAGAGGAAAATTGTGACTTTATATTGAGTAAATTGTTAAATGTCACCAAAAGTAAATAAGTAAAGTTACTATCACCAAGATCCGATATTCCACTGCCTTGTGTTTCCTGATATAAACATTAAGAAGGACTTGATGTCACTGCTCTGGTGTCTGTGTCCGAGAGACTGAACCTGAATTACTCACAGAGAGGCCATAGGGAGACGCACATCAAGAGAGACTGTACAGACCAGCTCGCGACCTTTCACATAACAACAATTAATGACAAATTAAAAGACATTAGGTAGAAGTGACAGCTGATGTGTACATGATACTAAATTGTATCCTAGACATTCTAGAGAGGCGAGAGAGAAAAACATTGAATAAGACTTCCAGTTTGCATGAAACATGTACTAATGTTCATACCCCATATTTATCTTTATACTGTGGCTGAACATGGCACCTACATTTGTGAAATCTGGGTGAAAGGACTATAGAAATATATTTTACTTTCATAGTAATTTTGAGTCTGAAATTATTTAACTTTGAATATAATTTAATAAAAAATTCAAAACAAAATTCCTCCTGAAAGATCAGAAATGCCTAACATGCCAGCTCTAGTTGTTGGTAGTTCTTATTAGAATATGAATTCCTGGTAAGAGGGAAATGACATTGGTGAGACCAATCAGCCTCAAAGTCAGATTGAGCATTAACATTTGAATAAATATCACTTGATCACTTGAATCCCTTTACTCATCGATTAGCTCAAGCTGGTGCCAGTAACATTTCTATTGGAACCTATCACATGCCAACGTAGCCCAATGGCATCTGGTTGATTCAGGAATATGAAGCCTCAAAACGTTCCTTCAGAGTCTTAACAAAGAAGTCTGACCATCTTGTAGATAGGCGGCCACATGATCTTTTGACATCCCCTGGGATCCAGTCAGTAATGGCTCTAGTCCAGCAGTCCTCTCTAAATCGCACTTCATGTCCAGCCCATCTGATTTTCAATGCCTTGGCAATGAGACATCGTCCCTGATTCTGGAACAGCGATGGAGGTCAGAGCGCAGGATTCCCTTCTTTCACTTGAGTGAGTCATGAAATTTCAAGCATTGCTCTTTCGACTCCTCTCTGGGAGTCTAGGAAACACGAATAGCATTCTCATCTTACTTTTGTAGGGCCCAGGTCTCTGAGGAGAACGTTAATGCAGGGAGAACAGTGGAGTCAAAGAGATGTGCCTGGAGCCGGAGGTTCTTTGTCCTTTTAGCTATTTCTTCGATGCCTTTGAAGGCATTCCATGCCGCTCTCTTCCTCCTGCGCAGCTCGGGTTTTAGGTCATTCATCCTGTTGACTTCTCGACCTAGGAACACATAACTGTTCCATTCAGAGACGTCTGTTCCATTGAGAGTGAATGGGGCCTCTGGAACTAGTTCATATTTCATGAACATTGTTTTGTTGAGATTCAGCTGTAGACCTATATTTCCACATTCTTTGTCGAAGTCAGCCAGCATTTGTGCCACTTGGCTAATGCTTGGTGTTATTAGAACGATATCATTGGCAAAGCTGAGGTGGTGTAGTTGCCGACCATCTATCTTCATTCCCATTCCTTCCCATTCTAATTGTCGCATGATGGTCTTTAGGGTGGCACTGAAAAGTTTTGGTGAAATGGTATCACCCTGTCGAACCCCTCTTTTGACATCAATGATCATTTCGTTGTACTATGGTGAGATCCTGGTGGTGAATCCATAATACAGCTCACGAAGGATCTTGATGTATTGGGTTTGAACGCCCTGTTTGGCTAGGGTTTCAGTGACTGCTTCAGTCTCTACAGAATCAAAGGCTGTCTTTAAATCAATGAACGTGAGACAGAGTGGCATCTTGTACTCCCTACAAACGCCAATGAGCTTGGTTACCGTGTGGATATGGTCGATTGTGCTGAATCCTTTCTGGAAGCCAGCTTGCTCACATGGTTGTCCTTCATCTAATGTTCTGCCAATCCTGGCCAGCAATACTCAAGTGAACAGTTTATAGATGACAGACAACAGGCAATGGGGCGATAGTTGTCAATGTCGTGAATGTCTCCCATCTTGAACAGTAGAACTGTCATGCTGGTTTTCCATTGGGAGGGCACCTTGCATTCAGACAGGTAGCATGTGAAGAGCCGAGCCAGTGTATTGATGAGTACTGATGGCAGATTCTTCAGGTGTTCGGATCTGACATTGTCTGGGCCTGGTGCTGTTCCCTTCTTTACCAACAACATGGCATGTCGGGTTTCAGAAGAGAGAACGTTGGGAATGACATATCCATCCTGTGGAATTTGGTATGTGGGCAGGTGGACGTGGCTGTCAAAGAGATCTGAATAAATATAAACTTTGTAAAGTCCTAATAAGTCAGGAAACATGACATTAACTTCCCAGAGAAATACAATACTTGAGTAGACCTAGGATATGAACACTTGGAACTATAAGGTTGGGTAGGAGTGAGTAGCTGAGAAAATACCTGGCCAGGCAATTTCCATCTCCCATGGCCATGCAGGGCTCTTTTAGGAAGGATTGCTGATTTCACAGAGAAAAAGAAACTAATTCCATATCCTGTTAAAGGAAGTAAGCCAGAAGAAAACAGGATAAATAGGACGATATTGCTTGCATGTGGTATGTGTGGTAGTTAGAATAACTGGATGAGTAGGGGCCGGAGTGATATCCCAGCTGGTAGGGCGTTTGCTTTCCCGGGCCTGCCTATGCCAGCCCGGGTTAGATCCCAGGCATCCCATATGGTAACCCGAGCACTGCCAAAAGTAATTCCTGAGTGCAGAGCCAGGAGTAACCCCTGAGCATTGCCGGGTGTGACCCAAAAAACCAAAAAAAAAAAAAAAAAGAATAACTGGATGAGGAAATCAAGGTGTAAAGGGAGTAAATGTAAAGGTCTAAAGGTTTATGAGCCTCAGTGTAGAGTGTAATAGGAAAA